>NKCK01000033.1:0-244124 GCA_003946995.1 Fusarium oligoseptatum
TTTTGGCTTACCGGCAGGTGGGTATTACCGGCAGGTGGGTACTGCATGGTACATTACACGCTCGCTCTCTGGCTCGCTTACAAGTAGACGTAGCAGAAAGGACCAGACAGGGTGCTCATCAGGTCCTTGATCTGGCGAGACTCACCAGCCCAACCAAAGTTGACATAGTCCTCAAAGGTGGTGGCGTTGCTGGCAGGGATGTCAAGGAAGGTGTTTGTTCCCATGAGGGCAGCCTTGCCGTACTGGCGCTCCTTGGGGCTCAGCATCTGCCAGATCCACCACACGCGGTCGATCATGGCGTGGTGCAGGTAGAATGCAGGGTCTCCGGGGGAGGTGAAGACGTCGTTGCCGGGGTCGCCACCCAGAGAGTAGTGACCACCACCGTGGATGCCGATGTCTCCTGAGCCGGGGATGCCCTGCATTTGCATCTGGAAGTCGTAGGCGTTCTTGGGCTGGAGGATGTTGCGGAGGACGGATGTGGCGTTGGCGTACCGTCTGTTGACGGCGTCACCCAGGTCGCGCTTCAGGCAACGGGGGTTGTACTCTAGGGGGTTGGCAACGGCTTCGACCACGCCGCCGGGGAGGTCAAGGGCTGCGGGACCGAGGTTGACCTTCATGTCCTTGAAGGGTCCCGACGTGACACAGCCGCCACCGTTACCGGTAGGGAGGTAGACCGGGGGGAGACCGCTGGAGGCTCCCAGGATGACGTCGGGACGGTCGGGGATGTACTCGCCGTCGCCTGACATGGAGTACTCGCTGCCATCAAAGATGGAAGACTTGGAGAGGCCAGTGATGGCAGTGAGGGCCCAGTCCCAGTACTATTCACTGTTAGTAAGATGGTATCTACAAGTGTGATGTGGTTACTTACAGGCTGAGTGCCCTTGTATCCACACTCATTTCGAAGAGCCTCCTCGTACAACCAGGTAAAGTACCGATGCCAGACCAAAAAGTTTCCAGTGTAGTGGATGATCTGAGTCTGGTCGACGTGAGTGGCTACCCAGTCGTCGAACCGAGTCTTTGCGCCAGGAGCGAAAGACGCGGGAGACTTGGCGGGCTTGGACTGGAGACACTTGACGGCAGTGATGTAAGCCTTCTTCTCGCTCTTAGAGAAGGTGTTCCTGCTGCTGTTAGTACAAGTTACTTGTAGTAAAGTGTCTGAGACTTACCATTCCCTTCGCACGCGGACGTTGCTCCAGTTACAAGTGCTTCCACGCTTGGCCTGTGTCTCGACAAACTCCTGCGCATTCTCATACGCAGAAGCAGCGAGGTCCTTGATCTCGTCAATGTTTGTCACCTCAGGTGCAGAAGAAGCAATGGTGGTAGCCTGAGGGGCAGCCAAAACGCCGGCGGCGTTGATGGCCAAGAGGGAGACGAATCCGGCACGCATGGTGGGCAACTTTTTCAATCAATGTGAGGCAAGAGGGGGGGAGAACAAAAAGCCGACAAGGATGAGGCACTTGGAATGGAGTTGAAGCGTGGTAGTATTGCAGGAAACCGGAAGAAGCAAGAGGGATATATACTGCAGACTTAACGGGGAGACCATCCCAAAGAAGGGGTATTGCATTGCATTGTCTTTGAATTTCCGTCCTTTGAGTGATTTCATTCCCGAAAGACAAGGGGCGTTGTCCCCCGAGAGCAACGTTGGCGGAGACTCGATGAAGGCAAAAAAAGACGGACGGGATTTCATCCAAGTCGGCACGTTTCACCGGCAGGGAAGATACATACAGGTTAGAAAGGTGTGGACCAGGGAGGGGGGAGGGGACCAAGGCATCGACTTCCGTGCAGGGGGACGGGGCATTAGGTACCCTACCATAGATCCCCGATTCGAAAATCTGGAGTCTTTTCCCTCCCAGGGTACGGGTGCGTGGAAGCGGCGCAGCAAGGGGTCCCAGCGGGCCATGTCAGGGGAGGGGAAGCAAGTGTGCGGCGTGGGTTTACTCGAGTCATTGGATCGACTGTTTTCGTAAGCAGTTATAGGATGATATTTGCTGCTGTTGGTGGAAGACATGTTTGACTTTGAATAACGGTCTGTTCAGCCCTCTGAGGATGGCGGATTTCGAGGGGAATAACGGGTGGCGCGTTGTGCCCCGCGCCCTAGAAGGATCCTCCTGAAGTAGCAGGGATTCAAGATGGAGACAGACACATTTATCCACTGACGCATTGACATTCAAGGGGCCTTGCCTTGCTTTGCTTTGCTTTTGCTTAGCGATGCTTGCTAGGTTATGGGTCTGGCAAGATGGGTTGGAATGTTGATCCGGAAGGGTTCCGTGCCCGCAGTGGATTTTGATTTTTTCTGATCCAAGCCCACTCACTCTAGCAGAAGGATCAGACAGTGTCATCCTAAAGTTGAGTTGTCTTTGCTTGGAGTGTCGATCCTTATGACAGCGCAGGGAATCGCGATCCAATCTCTCGGTAGCAAGTGTGTTTGTTGTTGGTCGACGACCAACAAGATGATAGATATAAAAAGTAACAAAGCCCCCAAGACAAATGACCTGCATTCGTACAACAATGCCGTCGACTGATTCCGGCGTTCTGAGGCACAGCACTGCCCTCTGCCGGATATCTTACGACAAGCGCACAGAGCCCCCTTGATCTTGGAAGATGGGATGGGTGCGCGCCCCCTCTCGTACGATACACCTGGGACCGTCATAGTAGCAGTGTTAATGATTGCCACACTTATTGTAGGCTGGCACTGTGAAGCCTCCCTTCCCTTCCGAGTGCGGCTCAACCCTTCGGTTCCGCGGTGGCGTTTCTGGAAGCAGCTTAGACACAAATTTGGTCAATGTCCCCCGTCCCACCTCCTTTGCCCGGTTATGCAGGGCCTATGTTACTCTTTCGGTGACCATACTTCGCATCTGGCAGGTAAGACAAGTCTTTCTCTATCACCCCCTGTTAAAACCCGTCTTGTTGGAAACTCCACGTGGGTTCTCCTCCTTCCTGCGTGTGTTCCTTTTTTCCCTCATCACCCTCCTCCTCCCCCCCTCCCCCTCGTCGGCGGTGCGGGCTCTTCGTCGGTTTTTTTCTTTTACATGTTTTTCACAATATGGATTTACCACCGGTACCCTCGAATCCAAAGGAGAATGGAGCAAAGGATATTCTCGCGGCGACTGTCTTTATCATTTCATTGTCTACAATCACCGTCTTGACTCGTTTATACGTGAGAATCTTGATCATTCGGAATACAGGCTGGGATGTGAGTTCTGCAGCCCCCCCTACGCATTCCCCATCTGGATTTTCTTTTTTACTTTTTCTTTTTTCCATATCTTGGACTGACTGACCTTTGCGTCTTGTAGGATTGGTTCATGGTATTATCTCTCGCCTTGGCTTGGGCAGGACAAGGAGTTATCTTTGGACAGTTGAGCCATGGTGCTGGAAGACACAAGGGCGATGTTGACCCTGATGTTTACATGATTGGCATGAAGCTCAACTTTGTCAGCCAGCCTATCTTTCTCATCGCCATTTGTGTCGTCAAGTTGTCTGTTGGCTGCGCTCTGATGCGTATCGCCTCGACCAAGTTCTACCGTTACTTGATCTTGTCCATCATGGGCTTCATGGCCTTTTACACCATTGGGTGTTTCTTTGTAGGCACAAAACCCCATTCTTCTTGTGGTATATGCTGACGATACTAGACGCTCATGTTCCAATGCACGGATATCCGCATCCTCTGGGATACCAGCGTAAAGGCGACCTGCTGGACCCAATCGACGCTCCAAGGCCTCTCGTACACAAACTCGGCACTCAACATCATCACCGATCTTCTCTTTGCCATCGTCATCCCCACCCCGATGCTCTGGAAGCTCAACGTCCACTTCCGCACACGAGTCACCCTCATCGCTATCTTAGGTCTCGGTGTATTCGCCTGCGCCGCCGCGTTTGTCAAGCTGGGCTACGTGACAAACTACGGCAAGCTAGGTGATTGGCTCTGGGACTCTCGAAACATTACCATCTGGACAAGTCTGGAGCTCAACGTCGGCATCATCGCTGGCAGTCTACCCTGTCTGCGGCCCATCTTTAGACGCTTCCTCGGCAGCACCTACGGCAAGAGCTCGAGAAAGACGCCGACTACTGGTGCCACCAACTACGGTCGCGGTACGCTACGTAGCGGTAACAACTGGCATACCCTATCGAGCGGTCGAAGGGGTGACGATGAGACGAGTAGCCAAAAGGCCATCAACACTGGTGTCATGGAGTATGAGCTCCGTGACCGGATAGCCTCACCAGCCGGTATCACGAACAAGACAACAATCTTGACAGACGTTGATGCCAAGTCAAGCGACGAGAGCGTGGATAGGGTTGGCTACGGCCAGCGATACCCACCAGGTATCACCAAGACGACGACAATGACAGTCGAGGTGGTCAAGTCTGATTCCTCATCATCTTGATGGATCATATATACCGTTTAATTACTTCTTCTTTGTATCTTATATCTTTCTTGCCCTAGTGTCCGTCATAGTTGGGACGTGTTTGGTTATTAACGGCGCACGTTCTGGACGGAAAAGGCTTGTATTTGGAACCTGTTGATGGTATATACCCTTTAACCTCTACAGGTCCAGTCTGTTGAATATTGTTCTAGTTTTTTCTGGCAAATGGGTATGGTTGATGAGATAGAACCATAATTATGAATGGAATGAGGATACCCAGTTACCTACCTATAATGCCTTGTTGAATTGTGTGTAGCAGTTGACAGTCACTGGGTGGTTTGGTGAATGTTGCCATCGAATAACTGTTGATCTGGTGGCGCCTTCAAGAAAGCCATCATCTGAAATTAAAAAGAATATCGTCATTGATATGTGATTGTAACCCCTTCTACTCATCAGTGGCGCTCTCTAAGATCCGATGGCCTTGCATATTATCACTAGTTCACGCTGCTCGGGTAGATTCCGGTGCTCATTCAATTAATGTTGCCCAAGTTACCTCATTTACTCTCATATAATGGAAATGATCTCCAATTAAACGTAAAAAAAAAAAAATACAAAACGCTAGCCCTGTCGGCAACGCTTACCTAGGTATTTCAGTCGCCTCATCTCAACCATCTGTCTGTAACCTCTGAGCCACCAGACAAGGCCACATCTGGATAAAATATTCTCCTGTGGGCCAGCCGTATACTAATAAGGTAATCTGAGAGCAGGTGGAACACGTTAGAAGGGCTATGCCGTGTTGTGAGTCGGAAACGAGTCTTATACTTTATGCAAAAATAACTATCATATGTATCTCATCCGTATCATCTCCCAAGTCCATAGTCGTAGTTCAACCATCCACATGTTCTTTCTAGGGTATTCTCATCATTCCCATCTACCATTCTAGCCCTTGTGAATACCACTCCTTCTCATAATTTCCCAGACCTCCTTAAAGTGAAACTGGAGCAGACTGAATCCCATAAGTCTCTTGACTAAGCTCCATCCATGGCGAAGTCTCACGACTTCCATCCAGAGTAACCTGACTCGAGCTCTGCTGCATCTTGCTCAACGCTGTGAAACCCCCTCTTATGCTGTCAGCTTCATAACCCTTGGCTCGCAGAACGCTGGTCGCAACACGAGCGCTGTCTCCATCGTAGCATGTAAGTAGGATTCGCTTATCTTGGAGGAGAGCTTTGAGTTCTTGGCTTGGGACTTTGAATGTCGATTCGAGTCTTTGCCACAGAGATTCAAGAATCTTTGCGTCTGAGAAGGGAGTTGGTGTAGATTGATGGGTGAAGGGCATGTTGACTGAGCCTGGTAGATGGAAGGCTCTAAAGTCATCTGGTTGCCGGAGGTCGAGGACCACTGCGTCTTGTCGAGGACGGAGCATATTCCGAAGTTCAACGGCACCCATCGACCCGCTCTTGGGATCAGAGAGAACCATATCAAGGAGGGCACCTCGGTCAATATCGAAGAAGGCATCCAGAGCTTCTGAAGCTGGTCTCTCCCACTTTTCGTCATATCGGTAGAGGTCTACCTTGAGAAGATCCTGCCTCTAGTTAGTTCTTATTCAAATGTGAACATAATCGCTTGGATACTCACCTCGTTCTTAATAGAGGGGAAGTAGCTCTCGCCAAGCTTGTCAAAGTACTCATTAATGTACTGATACGGCAAGTCACAGCACAAGAACACGCAGTGAACGGTACCATCTGGTCCAGCCAGCTCGGAAAGGGTACCCTCGGCCTTTCGCTTCTCGAGGAACTGGTAAAGGCCTCTAAGGTTGAATCCAGACGAAGGACCGGAAACAATTCCCTGTCGACAAAGGTCAAGTGACAGGGAAAAGGAGTTGTGGGAGTCAACCTCCTCGATGTGGTCGATGGCCTGTTTCCAGGGGAACTCGACTGGTGCCATGAGGGCGAATGATCGTGGGCCGGGGACTCTGTCGCCTGGCGCAGTGCATACTCTGCGATATGGTAAGCTTAGCTCGCATATTTGAAAATTTGGCGTACTTGCCCTAATCGATAGACGGAAGACTTGGCTTCTTTGAAATAAGTACCCAGTCCTGTCATAGTTCCTAGCCTTGTTAGCGATTGGCAGGGGCATCACAATATCAAACCTACCTGACGTGCCCATCCCAGAGCAGATGATGTTGATTTCTGGGAGCTGCTTCAAAATTTGGGGCCCAGTCCACCTAATGTGAGCATTCCAGTTCTGGTTCCAAGTTAGCATGTTTCCAGCATACAAAACTCATTCAACTCACCAAGTCGTTCTCATACTGGTTGGGGTTAATGACAGAGTCCAACTCATGAGCTAGTCTCTGTGCTGCCCTGATACCACCACGCTCATCAGTGGGCTCTGGCTGAGATGGACCACCAAAGAGTGTTCTATAAGATGTGAGCAAGTCGACATTTACCAGTGTTACAAAAAGATGTGAAGGGGTGGGCAACTCACATGTCGATACCAAAAAACTGCATGAGCCGCAGCTTTGCTGCACTAGTCTTGTTGCTCAGAAACGCCCTCACGTCATCGATGTCGTGAATGGCGCGGGATATCAACGACATGGACAGAACAGTTGAGCCCGAGCTGTATTCAACCACCGTCTTTGTCTGTCCAGGCACCACGCATTTTTGCAAGAGGTTAAGAGCTAATAATGTTGGCAAAGAAACAAAAACAGACGAACTGGGAAAACGGTACCTGGCATGGCTTTCACATTGTTTGCGGGATGCATCGTCATCATCTTGGCGTAGATGCGGACTCCATCTTCACGGAAGGGGTTCAAACAGTCGGGGATCTCGACGAGAGGGAGTGGGGGTGAAGATTCCGGGTCGAAATACTGCTTGACAGAGTCGGGTCCCTTGTACACGTTGAGAGGATTCGAACTCGCCATGGTGAAAAAGTTGTTGTCTATGACTTGAGACTAAGAACCTCGGATAATGTCCAGAACAAAGAAAGAAGAGAGAGACAACCGCCACTTTATATATGAGAAAAGCTTAGCACTATAGAGTAGTACAAAGGTCCTCTTTTCTTTCTTACAGAATCCCTCAGGTTGCAGTGAAAATCGCTCGGTCTCTGCATACAAAGCGTGGGATGTCTGGTAATGAACAACACACTTCCCTTGGAACGAAACCTCTTGTATGCCAATCAGAAGATGAATGGCCCACCACCCGACATTTTCGGCGCTAAGATCATCGTCGTTCAACGGGTAGCAGAGGTGGATATGCGTTGGTCAGACCGGGCAGAGGAGAAAGAATGGGGGTTAACGGACGGGTTCCTTTGTTTAAGAGAAAGACTGGTAAGATCGGCGGGCTCTTTTCATGTATTGAGACTTGGGGGGTTTCACTAGTTAGGCTCTCGGCTCTATTTGGAAGTAGCCTTGTTCATGGGAACAACTTAAAAGGGCCATGATTGCTTCGCTCGATGACCTTGAGGAAGCACAAGCAAGTGGTGACACGATGGCTGGTTGTCCATCAAGGTGGGCACAGCCAGGATTAAAAAAAAAAAGCCCACGCATCATCAGCATAAGGAAATAGGCGAGACACAAGTCGTGGGATGACGGAAGGAATATTCCTCGATAGTGCATAATGATTTGCAATGCATGGACTCTCGTGCAACATGGCTTATCCCACGGCGCATGTCGATGAGAGAGCTACCCCTGCCTCTGTCCAACCCTGATAGTTAAGGGGATCCTAGTGGAGTTCTTTGACGCAATATTGGGTCCGGTTTAATGGTTCTAGACGGAACCTTGATGGACAAATGCTGAGTGGCTGGTTTTCTTGGCATGATTTGCAATCTCTCATCGTGAGCTTCAAGTTCTGAGAGAGAAGCTGAGACGAGAGTGAAAATCAAAAGATGTAAATGTCATGTCAATGAGCATGTTGATTGCGTATTCTCTCAAATGGGCTCAAATAGCTTGAACTATATCCTGACGGCGCAATTAGACCTTCCACAATGACACCCTAGCGCTCCTCCGATCCTCGGGGATCTGCGAGAGCCGGCCAATTTCAAGGTTAGCGAATGTCTGACGGGGGAACGCAACAAGGGCCCTGCTATAACATCGCTATAAGACGGGAACGCAACGGTAGTTGCCCGGTAGTTGAAGCGGTGTGTTGTGTTCTCGACCAAACGGGTTCTATCCCTCAGCCAAACGGGTTCTCGTCATCATGTCGATCATCTAAGCAAGCCTGCGAAATAGGAGATGCATCAAATTTGAGCCGAGGGTGTTTTGGCATCAAGGTACCTCCGTGCGTTCCCTTACTTCTACCTCTTGAATAAAGATCTTGCAGCTGCTCCAACGCCTCAATTGACCCAAAGACGTCTCTCGTCACGACTTTGGACACAATGACAGACCGTGAACCGAATCAAACGGCTGTGATGAGCCATAGCCTGGGCTCGACTAGGACGATTGTCGTTGATGCAGGCTCCGATGACGGAAAGACTCATCAGTTTAATGAGCAGACAAACTATGTTCCAAAGAGGGCCATCATCACGGTAAGATATCTTGATTCTATCGACTTGAACTCCAATTGATTTGTTTAGATCTTCCTGGCATGCGCAAGCGTCGACCTTTTGGCTCTCATGGACCAAACCATGCTGGCGACTAGCTTGTACATCATCGGAAATGCACTGGGCTCAACAGCCGAAGTCTCATGGATAGCAAGCGGTTATTTCATGTGAGTATCTTGACTTGTACCTCATACAAAAGCCTAACAGCTGCCATAGAACATCGACGGTTGGACAATTGATGTATGGACGATTGTCCGACATTTGGTCCCGCAAGATTATTCTCCTGACAGGCCTGGCAATCTTCTTTGTCGGCTCCCTTGCCTCATCCCTTGCCCAGTCTGTGCTCCAGCTCACCATATTCCGCGCCTTCACCGGTATCGGAGGAGGCGGTCTGATGACAGTCGCCCAGCTAATCGTCAGCGACGTTGTGCCTCTACGGGAGAGGGGAAAATACCAGGGCATCCTGGTAAGAAAAAGACATGATTCCCTATTGGATTAAAGCTGACGGTGTTGGTCTAGGGTGCTGTTGTGGCTATTGCTAATGGTGTTGGTCCTGTCATTGGTGGTGCGCTCTCTTCAAAGTCACAAGATTCGTGGCGTTGGATCTTTCGCATGCAGCTACCGCTGACCTTGTTCACTACTTGTTGCGTCTTGTTTTCTATGCCTTTGAAAAAGGTGGAAGGAGACTGGAGATTGTTAGTTCACATCACCCTTGAAGGTCAAGCGAGTGTGTTTTGCTAATGTAGAATAGGAAGCTCAAAGCTGTCGACTTTTTGGGCATCTTTCTCGCCCTGGCTGGAATGACTGTTGTTATTCTAGGTCTTACCTGGGGAGGCAATGATTTTTCCTGGAACTCGGTACAGGTCATCACCACATTGGTGGTTGGCACAGCTGTCTCGGTGGCTTTTTATCCTGTGGCAATGGAAAGGCCCTCGATATCCTTTGATTCCCTGTAAGTTATCCGAGGGTTGTTTTTGAGATTATTTCTCTAACTTATATATCAGTGCACATTTTCAAATCCAAGATCGTCAACGGAGCTTGCCTGACCATGGCCATCAATGGCTGGAACTTTGTCATGCAGGTCTACTACGTGCCCTCGTTCTACCAGCTTGTCTACGGCTACTCGGCCACCAAAGCGGGTGCCATGCTGTTACCCATCACTCTCTTGCAAACCGTAAGCAGCACACTTTCTGGCCTGGTAGTGCACTGGGTAGGCCGCTACCGCGAGTGCATTCTCTTTGGTTGGTTGTGCTGGGCTGTTGGGCTTGGCTTAATGTCGACGCTTGACGAACATACTGGCGTTGGTAAGCAGATTGGATATTCTATCCTCATTGGAGTCGGGGTTGGAAATACTCTGCAGCCGTAGGTTTTATCTCGTCATGATAGGTTTCGTTCGCTGACCAACCTTTCAAGTGCTCTCATTGCCACACAGGCCGGCGTTGACAGACGTGACATGGCTGTTGTTACATCATTTAGAAAGTGAGTCAAGATGCGATAATGATGTCACCTTTGATGGACGGTGCTAACCATGCTTGACAGTTTCGTGAGAAACTTGGGAGCGACACTAGGCCTTGCAGTCTGCGGCACAGTACTGTAGGTATTCTCAATCTGATGATTATTCTTGGTTAACATGGCATCGCAGAAACAACATACTTGCCAATTCACTGTCTGCTCTAGACCTTGACAGCAAAGAGACAAAGACGCTGCTAGGTAACCCTCAAACATTCCTGGACATAGTCTCGTCGAGCGAGGCCGAGAGGATCCGTTCTGTCCTCATTCCCGCGTACAGAAAGGGTTTCAGAATAATCTTTCTCGTCGGGGCTTCTGTGGCTGCCCTTGCCTTTGTTTTGGCTTTCGTTCTCATGCCTCAGGTCGAGCTTACGAGGCCGGATGACGCCAAGCTGAAAGAAGAGGGCCGTAGGGCATACGAGAAGAAAAAGAAACAAGAGCGCGGCGTAGGAGTGGCGGAAGGATGGGCTACAGTTCAACAGCCATTGCAAAATAAGAAGATCAAAAAGGAGGAAGAGAACCAGAGGGAAGATATAGAAATGTCCGCCTTCTACTTGAGACGCTTCTCCATCCATGGCCCGATTATATGAAGAGTCAACGGGATAACTCCATTATCAGCGAGGACACAAGATGGGTGCGCGGTCTGGAAAAGGAGGAGCGTGGAAAGGCGGGGATAGACGGGGATAGACGGGGAAAGATGGGGAAGAACGGGGATACGGGGATAGACGGGGAATACAGGTAGACAGGGGATAAAAAGAACGGTGTGTGATTTGGATTTCTCGCTTTCGCATTCAGAAGGTACCTACTTCACGGTCTTTGCAAGACATCATGCTATGTCAAGCATCGTGGCTGGACAAGAAGATGACATACCATATCAGCCCGAGAAGACAGGCCTGGCCAGCTGACCTTGAAAATCGCAAGATGCTAAGGACTAGTATTATGCCTATGGCCATGTCCGACGCGATACTTCTTTTTACGGTTGACAATCCGTATTTTTAGCGTGACTACAGAGATGTGACACTCTGGGAATTCACCTAACGGGATCAAGGTCACTTTGACTTAAAAACTCTTGAACGAGGCATACCTACCACTAGGTTAGGACTGGGACTGGGACCGGAACTCGGCGAAACAATCCATTTCTTTGTGAAAGAGAAACGCCAAAGCAAGCAAGGGTAATGGAATCGCATGAGAGAACAGCATCGGAGTCGGGAATCATGAATTCACAGCCTTAAACCTTGCCAAAAACATGGCCTGGCCGTGGCGAACAATGCGAGGGTTGAACAATGGTCGATTAAGAAGCCAGAGCTGAACCTACCGGGACAAGAAACCGGGTATTACTTTCGGAGGCTCGGACACCTAAACAACCCCGGTCTCATGAGTGACATCCTCCTCGCTATCACCGCGCGCTTTTTTATCACAGCGGTACTCAATGGCCTCCAGGTGATCCTCATTCCCTCCGCTTGCCGAACTGGCGGGATCGGCATGCCCTAGACAAAGAGCCTGTCAATCCTCCGACAGGGTCTTCCCGCTGTATTCGAGGGACGCAAAGAAGCGAGAAGAGAGGATGGACCAAGAAGGCGGTCGAACCGAAGATGAAGCTGATCTCTGATCAGGGTAGACAAAGGAGCTAACGATATATGCTAACGGGGAAAGACGGGGAGAAATAATTTACAACGAGGTTGGGCATGAACCATGCTCAACCCCGGACCTTTCCCCAGTCTATCCCCACGTTTCCCCCAGATTTACCCCTGCTGTTCATGTCATATGGCCGAAGTAGAGTAACTTGACCAATAACGCTCGCAGAGTGATCACAGACTAACCTCCTCACAGGTAGACTAGGATAGCTAGCATATGCATACTGTTAGTAAAGCCCATCTGCCTAGGTCGGGATGTCAAAGATGGGGGACGCCGGGTGAGTAACTATAAAGCCTTTCGGCTTCGCGATGACACTCTCGCAATCTGAAGGACTCAACCACCGGCAGACAGCTTGAGTTGGTCTATTCAAAGTCTGACTGTAACAGCTGTCATCATGTCGCCTCTGTCGATAAAGCAGTGCGTCGTGACGCTCCTGCCCGTCGCTGCCAGCTTTGTTGATGCGGCCGCCACAGGCAAGATCCCTCGCGAGGATATCATCCGGGACCATTCCTTCTTCAACGGCCAGTCGCCACCCGTCTACCCATCTCGTGAGTCTATTGCCGCGCGTCAGTTAAAGCCAGTCCCGTGAGCTAATCTCCTGGCTACTAGCCGAGCAATCTAGTGAAGGACCATGGGCAGACGCCCACGCAAAAGCCATAGACCTTGTGTCCCAATGGACCCTGGAAGAGATGGCCAATATCACCGTCGGTTACACGCCGACAAACCGCTGCAGCGGCCTTACCGGCTCTGTTCCCAGGCTAGGCTGGCCGGGTCTCTGCACCACAGGCGCGGGCAACGGTATTCGACAGGCCGACTTTGTTAACGGCTGGCCGAGTGCCATTCACGTTGGCGCCTCGTTTAACCGTAACCTAACGTACCAGCGAGCTGCCCAGATGGGAGGCGAGTTTAGGACCAAGGGCTCTAATATGGCTGGAGGGCCTGTTATTGGGCCCTTGGGTAGGATGGCACGCCATGGTCGGAACTGGGAGGGCTTTAGCAATGACCGTGAGTATCCTCTAATAACCCTTTCGCCTTTCCATCCGTGATGGTTATAGACCGTGGTCACGCAGGCATACTGATTAATCCTCCTCAGCCTATCTCGCCGGCCAGATGGCAGCTCTCACCGTCCAGGGCATCCAGGACCAAGGTGTCATGGCCATGAGTAAGCACTTTGTCGGATATGAACAGCAGAGATTCCGACAGCCCAACACAACGCTAGGCCGATGGGCCGTGTCTTCCAACATGGACGACAGGACCATGCATGAGCTGTATCTATGGCCGTTTGCCGACGCTGTGCACGCAGGCACGGCGTCTGTCATGTGCTCTTACAACGGTCTTAACAACTCGGACGCCTGCCAGAACAGCAAGGCTCTCAACGGGCTTCTCAAGACGGAGCTCGGTTTTCAGGGCTGGGTCATTTCTGACTGGGGTGCGCAGCGGGCCGGTCTCGCCTCGGCTGAGGCTGGCCTGGATGTTGCCATGCCTAGCTCAGACAAAAACTGGGGCATCGGTGGTAAGTTGCTTGTCGAGATGGTTCGTAACGGCTCGCTGCCCGAGGCAAGGGTTAGGGACATGGCCGTCCGTGTCGTCTCAGCCTGGTATGCCCTCGGCCAGGACACCGACTACCCGGCCGCAGGTGTTGGCCTGCCCCTTGATTTCACTGCCCCCAGGACGCCCGTGTACGCGCGCGACCCAGCCTCTAAAAAGGTCCTTCTTGACGGTGCCATTGAGGGCCATGTCCTCGTCAAGAACGTCAACGGCACCCTACCGCTGAAGAAGCCTAAGCTCCTTTCCATCTTCGGTTACGACGCCCCAGCACCCCAGAACGTTAATATCCCGGCCTCGCCATCCTTGGCGTCAAAGACTGGCTGGATCCTTGGCTTTACTGGTGCTGATGTCGAGGACTATCAGCCCTTCCTGCAGAACATGTTTGATGAGCTACCTGCCTACGCCTCTCACGGCACCCTGATCTGCGGAGGTAAGTTCTATGAAGGTTAATTATAGGACATAATATAGTTATTGACATGCTGCTACTCCTCTAGGTGGAAGTGGCGCGACGGCCCCGGCATATATCTCCGGGCCATTTGAGGCCCTGCAGGAACGCGCCTACCAGGACGACACGGCGCTCTTCTGGGACTTTCGATCCGACGATCCCGCAGTTAGCTCAGCCTCTGACGCTTGCCTGGTGTTTATTAACGTGTACGCCGGCGAGGGAGCTGACAGGCCCAACCTACATGGTACGATTGATCTTCCCCTATATGCCCCCATCTACCTCCTCTCTCTTAAACCTCTGCCACAGCCACAAAGCAAAGTAAAAAGATAAGGCTAACCCTTTGGAAGATGACTACTCGGACTGGCTTGTCCTAAACGTTGCTCGCAAGTGCTCCAACACGATCGTGACAATCCACAACGCCGGAATCCGTCTCGTCGACCAGTGGATCGACCACCCCAACATCACAGCCGTCATCTTCGCCCACCTCCCAGGCCAAGACAGCGGCCGTGCCGCCGTTTCAGTCCTCTATGGCGACTCCAACCCCTCGGGCAAGCTTCCATACACTGTCGGTAGGAACGAGTCTGACCACGAGGCCGTGAACCCAGACGCCGGTGTCGGCCGCTATGAGCTTTTCCCGCAGAGCGATTTCTCTGAGGGCATCTTCCTCGATTACCGCCACTTTGATAAGAATAGCATCGAGCCTCGCTTTGAGTTCGGCTTTGGCTTGTCATACACGACTTTTTGAGTACTCTGGTCTCCACATCGAGCAGCTCTGCTCTGAGTGCTCCCGGTCCAGGCTACCACCCCCCTTTAACGGCACCGCCGTGGGCGGCAACCCAGCCTTGTGGAAGACCCTCGTATCGGTCAGCGCCGTCGTGCGTAACACGGGATCCGTGGACGGCGCCGAGGCTGCACAGCTCTACGTCGGCCTCCCTGGCGACGACGTCCCTATCCGTCAGCTGCGCGGCTTTGACAAGGTTTTCCTATCTGCCGGCGGTGAAGCCCCCGTACGCTTTGACCTAACGAGGAGGGACCTGTCGTACTGGGATGTGATCGAGCAGAACTGGGTGCTCAGGCCTGGCGAGTATAAGATCTACGTCGGCGCTAGTAGTAGGGACTTGCGCTTAGAGGGTGGCTTTACTATCGAGTAGGCATACCGCGGCACTTGTGTGATATAAGTACCTAGGTCTCGTAATGGGATTTTATCTATGCCCTTTTTTATATCACTAGCATGAGGGAAAGCAGATAGATGTTCGCTGTAAAGTAAACTCCGCGTCTTCTGCTAATACAGATATTTTAATCCTTCCATGATCTGCAAAACATGGCGGCCACTGAAAAAGAGACCCTCAACGCCTAAATAACTCTACTACCCTCTCCCTTCCAATTCCAAAACTTCTCTAAGATGATCCATAATCATAAAAACCACGTCCACTCTTGACACCAAGATGTCCATTCTCGAGAAACTTTTTGTAGATACTCACGAGGTGCACTCGGAATATCACCCCGAGCGTCAGCATAGTGCTGCTCAATATCCAAAACCACATCCAAACCAACGACATCCATCTGCTCAAACGGTCCTTTGGGAGTCTTCAGAATACCTTTGAACATGGCGTCGATCTCTTCTGGGGTTGCTACTCCTTCTGATGCTGCGAGGAGGGCTTCTCTCTTGATGGCTGCCCATATCCTACCAATTGACTGGTTAGTCTGTTTGTATATTAAATAGATGGTGTTTTTGGATTACCGGTTGTAGATGTAACCCATGGATGGAGTCTTGACTTGAAAAGGTGAGAAGCCGTGTGCCTTGCATTGTTCCATCATCAGGGGGATGTAGGATGGGTTCGTTGTTTCGTGGCCCATAATTTCAATCTCTATAAACTCGTTAATGAAAGTTTCTTCTAAAGACTCTTTTTAAATTTTTATCTCTCACCTGGAGTCTCAGGAGGCCAGTCTGTCAAAATTTCCCAAGTAAGTAAGATTGCCCCTATAAAAAGATGGTGACACTTACAAGAGTGGGCACTCAGAAAGCGGCGTTCGTTCTTCAAGCTAATCCCCTCTAGTATCTCAGAACAAGAGTAACTACTAGAATTGGAAGCAATTATAGTATCCTCTCCTGCCAAAGCATCCAACTCCACGATAACCTTTTGCTTGAGGGCAAGTTGCTCAGGGACACACTTTCAAGTCAGCTCAGCTGTTTATCTTCCAGACGGTCGTCTCACCTCTACAACAAGCCACGCAGTTTTGAGTGCTTCACGTAGTGTCTTTGGTGAATGAGTGATTATTCTTCCCCATTGACTGTTTTTCTTTCCAGAGTCTTTTTGGAAGTCGTCGATGGCTTTTAGACTGGCTTCGAGTTGGGTTTCTTGGCCGTCAACGAGGTGAACGTCGTTTCCTCTACTTGACCACTATAAAGAACTCGTTAGCAATACTTCAGAGAATGGCTTAAAGATTTCAGTAATCATACCATGAATGCAAGGCGTCTGCCCTGGGTGCCTGCCCCGATCAGAGCAACCGAAGTCTTGGGTGTTACCGAGAGAACCATCTTGTCAATGAATATGAGGCTACAATCAAACTCAGGATAGATCTAAAGTGAGAATGAAGACAAAAAGAAAGCGATATAATCGTCCAAAGAAAGCAAAAAAAAAAAAAACTCCGCAAGTGGTCACCATTCAATATTATAGTCCAGCTCGGATCCGATCTGACTATGTCGACCCGCTGTGGCAAACATCTCCACTTGATGCACCAGTGTCATCGGATCCGAGACTTGTGTGGTCAATCAGATTGAAGGAGAATCTGCAGAGCATTTGCTTCTTTTGGAGAAGACTATTGGGGGCATTCCGCACAGCGGAACAACTTCTTGAAATGATATCATTATCCCAGATATCTGGTTTCGGACACACATGAGCTTTTCAAGCTGCAAGATCATTAGAGTCAAGATGCAATGCAACATGTGGCAACCATAACCTTGTTGATCATCTTTGCAGATTATTCTTGGCAGCTATAGTATCCTACACCTCACTGCACACCCAAAATCGCAGCTGAATAACGTCTCTCAACGTCAACATCATCCTGTACCCCCAAAGAAAACTTGGCAATAGCAGCTTGCACAGACTTGGAACTCTGCGGAAGATGCTTCAACGTGCGCTCCAACGTAGACAACAAACTTTGATACGTCTCATCCGTTATCTTTCCAACCCCAAAGTCTCTGTCGATAGCTTTTCGTAGAAGCTGTACGCCTGCGACGGCATGGTGTGGATAGGGGTCTATGGATACAATCGGAACCGTAAAGGTTGTATCCCGAGGTCCTTCTTGACCGAGGGTATCCGGGTCCGGTGGTCGTCTTAGTGTAAAGGTGTTGTGCAGACCGAAAGCTAGTGTGTTCATGACGGTGTTTTCGGCATCTGTGCTGATGTCCGCGATGTCTGCGAGTAGGTCGTGTCGATCTGTGACCTCCATGACATCGACGAGCATCAAGATGCTGAGGTGATAGTGAAGCATAAGAGAAACTGTTCAAGTCAGCAAGTGTACTAGTTTTGGAAAGCAAAAGACACTTACACCATCGGAGTTTGGTTTGCTGCCCGAGAAACTGCATTCTCTTATGACACTCATCAAGTAGTGGACGATAGACTGTACCAAACTGCTTAATGGAATCCACGACGGCCAAGTACGCCTTGCGAACTTCAGACTCGTCATGGCCATCTCTAAGGGCTTCTTTAAAGATGGCAGTCAGCTTCCACCCTAGAAGCTTCCAAGATGCTCCAGCAGCGATGATCTGATTCGCCCTCTCGTCTGTCATATCTGAGCTTCCCCGACTCCAATGCTTTGCAGTCTCGTCAAACATCTTTGCGCATGTCCTGACTAGTCGCCATGGTAGCTCAGACTCGAAGCCAAACAAGCCTGAAGAAAGTAGTGGGCGACAGTTGAGCGTTAGGGATGCCGAGGTATCAAACGTCAAGGCAGCCCAATATGCAGTGCTCTCAGCGTTGATGAAGCCCGATGTCTCGATCGACTCGGGCGTCGTAACAATGCCCTGTGACTTGAGTGACGGAGATACCTTGGAACCACTAAACTGAAGATTCTTCTGTCGGGCCCTCAGAGTTTGGATCTGTTGCAGAGCCGCATGGACACAAGCTTGTCCCGAGATACCATCAGCTTCTTCCTCTTCCGAGATCCCATCTGGAATCGGAGTCAGGGCAAATAGAAGCAAGGACAGCATAGATCGGTAAGAAGGTCTGTTGATGATTCTAAGCATGTCTCTTCGTGCATGTCGCCAAAGAGCTTGAACAAGCACACGGTGGTCATTTTCTGAGAGGGCAGTTCGAGAGCTAATGGGCAGCCATCGTGCGGAAAATGAGGCAATGGTTCTCTGAAGAGATTGCTCGATCAAGCAACACCTCTCGCTCCCTCTCCCTGGTGATTGCCCGTTGTTTGCAGCAGCATCTGCCATGCATCCATCGAGATGGCAGCACAGATCCGAGATGCTAACATACTTGTCGGCGAGGTTATGTCCAAACCTGAAACTGTGAATACCATGCTCGGAACCGAAGGAGGGTCACTCACAAGAAAGGACAGCTATATCTCCCCATCCACGACCCAAACACAGCTTCAAACCCTTCCCGATACAAAGTCTCCAACCATCTAGAGTCAGCCTCACTAAGAAGACCAGTATTCTGTGCCGTAATAGTAGAATACGTCGGTGAAGGCGCAACAAACGGAGTAGACAACACCGAGGTTGTCACACTCTCCCGGTGAGCACCGCGCTCAGAGCCGAGGACAAACCCCTCATTACCCGCGGAAGCTCTGCTACCCTGGGTAGACGACGTGTCACTTGAGGGGTGGTGAGATGCAATCCTGCGACGTCCCTTGCGCTTCACTCCACCAGAGGTGTTGCCGCTGCCGCTCGCTTTGGCGTCTTGGATCCACTAATCCTGGGGTAAGCAATCTGTTTTCACGTGGTGATTTTAAGCTCCCGTCTTTGCATTTACCTTGAAGGTACATGATTTGTGGCGATTGCGGCAACGGGTGCAAGAGGCGGGTGCTTCTCCAGCTGCGGCGTTGCGGCTCTGGGCCGCATCGCAGGCAACGCGCGATCGGCGACACTCATCGCAGCTGGAGAACTGAGTGCGGCGCGTGACGAGACCTCCTGGCATGATCAGATCCACTCAAGCCAACCAAGAGCGAGAGCTACAACGGATCCGAAGGGGATGCTTGCTGCGAGGTGTCAATCTCAGCGCTCAAGGATTCATGTGGGGATGAGGCAACGGGAAAGAAACACGGAACCGGGCTTCTCTCTAAAGATATGAGTTCCCAAGATGCGGGGTAATGCAGATCCCCTTTTCTGGGGTAATGAAAAAGAGAGACCGGGGTAATCTTGACTGCATCCATCAGTTCATTGACCTCACCCTTTGCAGTAGCGTCGTCTCCCAGCTGAACGAAGAGAATGAATGTCCCAGCCAAGAGATTTCGCTTTGACGGCCCGTTTCCTTGATCTTGGGGGTTTGTTTAGACGACGCCACAAAGTTGGGAAGATGAACGACCTTCTTCTCCAGAGGGAGAGACTCCAATTTTAAGCCCGGAACCGGTTTCTGAGACTAAACTACGGAGCACTCCGTAGCGATTTTTGCGGCCGCCATGTGCCAGCAGGGATCATCGGAACCGAGAACGTGACTCGCTCAGTTCAAGATTGTGGCGAGCCATCACTCACAGACACAGCTATTGTATGTCCATGACGCAATTTGGAGAGTTACCAAGTCTTTGACTTTGTTTCTCATCAGAACCTACTTTATTTCTTTTCTAGAACAGATAACTCCAAAAAAGAGCAATGGTAAAATGGGTTTCTAATCTTTTTAATAAGCATCAGCTCAACCGTTCACCCGACGAAGGATCAAGTAAAACCCACTTACCATGCAACGTGAAGCCATCATCGAACCAACCTTGCAGCCCTTGACACAAGCGACCAGACGATGCCACCCACGCCTGACTCACACAAAATTTGAATCTCGGATCCGAGACGAAAAGATCGCCATCTCTCGCTTGTCGAGTAACTCGACTTTCTTATTCAAGACAAGCGTCTCTCCGCTGGTTGTTTCTCTCCCTCCCTCCCCCGCGTCCGCTTGCCGAGTCAGTGGATACTCAAGCCGCTTACGCCTGGATCAGCACAACCGTTCAAGGCGACTGCGGGGGAAAACATGGGGAAAAAGACAAGACATGGGTATGATTCAAACATGTACTTAAGACCCTTATCCCGTCTTTGAGAGGATCAAGATCCAGGATCTCTACAGCAGATCTCACCTTCATCCGTTACTTTTGCTGCCATCATGGCTTCTTACACTCCCCCAAACGAAAAGGCAGACTTTGTCGAGGCCGAGATGGGTAATAGTTCTGATCAGCAGCGAAAGGGTGAGGTTGATCATATTGACGCTCTTGCTACTGCGCCCGGTACGACACTCGGTTCTTTCTCGCATCTCGATGAGAAGAAGATTCTTCGCAAGGTCTGTTTCTGCGATCATGTTGAACAACAAACTGCTGACTTTTTGTATGTAGATGGACCTTCGGTTGATCCCCATGCTTGCACTGCTCTACCTCCTCTCCTTCCTCGATCGTAAGTCGACCCCAACAACACAACAATTGACAACTAAACCAACGTCTCTCAGGTGGAAACATTGGAAATGCCAAGATTGAAGGTCTCCAGGAGGACCTCAACATGACACCCGATCAGTACAATTGGTGCCTCACAGTCTTCTTCTTCACCTATGCCGCCTTCGAAGTACCCTCGAACCTCCTCCTCAAGAAACTCCGCCCTAGCGTCTGGCTTCCCACCATCATGGTAGCTTGGGGCGTTGTCATGACTCTTATGGGTATCGTAAAGAATTACCACGGCCTTCTTATTGCACGCATCTTTCTCGGACTCACAGAAGCTGGCCTATTCCCTGGTGTCGCAGTAAGTTTCTCCCATCCTCAGCTTTATCACCCGCTAATTTCCCTAGTACTACCTGACAATGTGGTACTGCCGCCACGAAATCCAATTCCGCCAAGCCCTCTTCTTCTCAGCAGCCTCCATAGCCGGCGCCTTCAGCGGCCTCCTCGCCTTTGCAATCGCCAAGATGGACGGCGTAGGCGGTCTGGAAGGCTGGCGCTGGATTTTTATCCTCGAGGGTATCGTCACCGTCATCGTCGCCATCTGGGCCTTTTGGGCTCTCTACGATTTCCCCGAGACCGCGAAATTCCTGACCGAGGAGGAGCGCGCTTTTGTTGTGTTTCGGCTCAAGTATCAGGGTCAGAGACAGGCTTCGAGTGAAGAGGAGGGTACTCATACGAGGGTTGCGCAGACGGATGAGTTTAGGTGGGAGTATGTTTGGAGTGCGTTTAAGGATTGGCAGATTTGGGTCAACATCTTTGTCTACTGGGGCGTAAGTGACAGCTTTACTTGACAATGTGGGAGAAACTAACTGGTTATCAGATTGTGTGCCCTCTCTACGGTATCAGCCTCTTCCTCCCAACGATTATTCGCAACCTCGGCTACACCTCGAGCAAGTCTCAACTCATGACGGTCCCCATTTACATCACAGCCGCAATTATCGCCGTCATCGTCGCCTGGACATCAGACCGAGTTGGAAAGCGAAGCCCATTCATCGTCGTATTCCTCTGCATCATGATTGTCGGTTTCTCAATGTGAGTTTCCACATACATATTTAATGCTCAAAGCTGACTCTTTCTTAGGTGTATTTCTACCAGCAACCCCAAGGTCGTCTACGGCGGTGTCTTTATCGCCGCCTGTGCCATCTACCCAGCCTTCCCAGGCGTCATCACCTGGCTAGCCAACAATCTCGCAGGAAGTTACAAGCGAAGTGTCGGAATGGCTATTCAAATCGGAGTCGGCAACCTCGGAGGCGTAAGTTAACCCATGCACGACAGAGATTCTAGTCACTAACTTTCTACAGGCCATGGCTTCAAACTTTTACCGACAAAAGGATGGTCCTCGCTATATTCTCGGACACGGTCTCGAACTTGGCTTTATCAGCGCTGGTATCATTGCCGCTTTGATTCTCATTGTGGGATATGATCGTATTAACAAGAGCCGTGAGCGAAAGATGGCGAGAGGAGAGCATAATCAGTATTCTCCTGAGGAACTCTCCGCCAAGGGCGACAAGGCGTTGACCTGGAGATATATGCATTAGTTTAGGACCTATCAGATATTTATGTCACATAACGGTACGAGTTAAATACCAATTACACATGTTAGTAATAATATGCTGGAAGGCAGTTACAGCTATAACATCGCCGTCACCCCCAAGATATCGTAGCAACTACACGCCCTCGGTTCATCTCCATATTCCATTACAGTCAAAGAAGAGGAGCTCGATAATCCATTTACAAGCGTCACCGAGTTGGCATCAAAGAAAGCTTTAGTTCAACTATTGAAGTTACTGAGAATACGGTTTAAGAGCTTCAGGTGAGCTACCGCTCCCAGTCTGTAAAGCGCGCAGGAGCTCAGAAGATCGCTTCGGCGAGTCTTGGCCAGAGATATCCTTGCGTTACTGTCAGCATGCATGCATAGATTAGAGCTCTTTGGGTTGTTTACCTTCCAGGCCTCTTCAAAGCCAATGGAACGAACGTATAACACGCCAGGTCCCTCGACAGCATCAACCACCATGTGTTAAATCTTCTTCCAAATTGAATCGTCCTTCAAGACTACCCAGGGCTTATCCTTATACATCGCTATAAGCTCGTGGCATATAGCTGTAGCCCGTGCTTGTTTAATGGCATGGCCGTCATCGCCAAATTCGTAGAACCTCATGCCAATTTCTAAGATTGAGAGTCAGATACATAGGGTATAATCACGCCAAGTATAGGGTGGGTTGGAAGATCTCTCATGAATTTGTACTTACCTCTCACAGATTCTTCAGACGGCTGCTTGGGGACATAGGATGCAATACCCTCCAATGAAACGGGAGGACAACCCCTGGCGGCATACTGCACAAGATCAAGTCGAATCTTCCACTCCAACAAGCGAACCTTGTCCGCGGTAGACAGCCACGGCTGCGAGTTCAAGGTCGAATAGATCAAAGAGGAGTTGACGTGATGCCTAGTGCAGGTTTTGGTCAGTAGATTTTGAGGCCAAGCGTCCTGGGATGCACTCACATTAGGAAAAAGTCGTATTTGACGTGATGAGGAGGAGGATGAATCGCCGCACTCGATGCAACGAGTATCATGCCATGAAACATTTCTGCTGTCCTCTCGTCTGGTTTGTCTGGCTCCACGTGTACTTGTTCAAATATAGCGAGCATCGCATCCTTGGCTCTCTGAACGATGCCGTCTTCGATCTTACTCTTGTCCTCCATTCTCACCGAGCCCGTCAGCTGAGGATCCGTCCTGACCTTTTCGTACATTGAAAGCAACGAGGGCATGTCTGCGGGGTCTGGGTTTGGGTTTGCTAGACGTTCACCGTCGAGAAGCAGTTGATCCAATCCCTCAATGTTGTGGACACAAGTCTGGGCAAGGGCCTGGGCGACGATGGCAGGTTGCTCTCACTCAAGACCATACATGAGCTGAATCAGAGGATGTACAACGCCGGCGTGTAAACGAAGAAAGAGGTCATTGGCGGAGCCGTCGCCTTTCAAGAGGTGAGTCTTGACCACCGACTCATATCCTTCCCGATCGATGGCTCGTTGGAAGTAGGCAAGAAAGTCTGGGTAGTACTCCTCTTTGCCTAAATACTTCGAGGCGCGATCCCAATGAGTAATGAGATTCTCCACGGCGTCTTGGTGCTGGGGGACAACTGGGCGTTGTAGAGGGCGACGCAGGTCATATGCCTTTTGGATGTCGGCGACGCTTGCGCCTGTTCCATACAGCGCCAACAGATGATGCGGCATCTAAACCGACTTATTAGTAGGTTTGAGTTGATGAGTGTTGGACATCCAGACTTGCATGGTCATGAAACCCGACATTGTTTAGGAAGACGTGGTGATTCTTTAATGGATTAGCATTCGATTCCCAAGTGGTCCTGTCACCGTACCTCCAGATCCTTCTGCAAAGTCTCGCTCACAGTTTGAGCGGCTTCTTCACTCTGTCTAATGTTCCATAATCCCGTGTTTGTTGGTGTGATGTGAATCCTGTAAGGGGTGGCCATTGTGACAAATGAATACGGGACTGTAGTCCAGATGTACAGCTTATGGAAACAGGCTGCCAACGGAGCGAGAGACTGAATGTTGAAATATTAACCTAGAGGTTAAATGCTTGGCCATTGACGTCAGGAGCTTATAAATCAGAACTATGTTGGGAGTGGGCGAGGCAAGTCAGTCTCGTGTTGTAAGGTGCCGTACGGTAGGTGCTGTGTGTACAACTTGGCGTCAACAGGCCCCATTTAGCTCCTCTATTACGGACTGACTGGACATGCTTGGTCCAGGTCCGTGGGCCTTGAACTCCATCCTACAACTCACGCTTTGATGATAGCATGTCCGCCCATCTGCAGCTAGACCCCTAACGGGGCCTGCCGCGAGTGACACCGCTCGACGTAATCCGGTGACCTTAAATCATGGACCTACGTTGCCGATCACTACGTCTTTTTGCATGGCAACAACATCTACTCCAAAAACTCGGACGAGGAATCGAGTTGGGCGAGGCGTTACGTGAGGACATCACCATGGTGAACAAGTCGGCCCTTCAGGGGACCAGAAACACAACGAGCAAGTGTATTTAGTAATCCACTCGCAAATACCAGTTCTCTACATAACCGCCAGCTCCACGCCTTTGCATCGAGTCGCATGGTCCATGTCAAAGTAATCCAATCCTGTTTCCCACGCTTCATCAAGTAACTGAAACATAACCCTAGAAAGAGGAAATGTACGCCCTCTGTTCAAAACTCTGCCTCACGTCATCCAACGTTCTTTTCGATTCTGGGTTGCGTTTGAGGTACGAGACTTCCAGGCTAGCCGTGACGAGGGGAAAGAGGAGGCCATTGATCACTAGGAGGCCTTCGTTTTGTGGCTGTTGTGAATGAGCGTAGACGGTCTGGTTGGCGGCTATTAGCTTGTTCAGTATGAGCTCATCTTCAGGGACATCTGCCGTCTCGTCCTTGGCTGCCGAGTTTCCTGTCCCTCTCTGGCTACGAGCCCGTCTTCTAGCATCGACGATGCCAGCAAACCTCCAAGCATCCCAGAAATGGCGCTGTATAAAGTCGCTAGCCTCATCAGAGGACCATCCCCACAGACGAGCAACTGATACACCAATCTCTTCATGCATCATATCGCCATATATATCCAGCAGTCCTCTATGAACTCCCGTAAAAGTCTCGACGCCCATCGTTCTTCCACCCTCCCAACCATCTTGAGCTTGGCGAAATCGTCTCCAAAGACCTAGTGAGGGGCATATTCTACCTAGAACGAGGCAAGGTAGATCCACGACAGCCATGTACTCGAGGGCATGTTGGAGGGCGGGGTCCTTCTCTGGACTTGGGACGAGCGTCATTGTTGGATTGGTTAGCTGATAAACATCAGCCATCATTCGGATGTACGGCGTATACGGTTGAGCCTGAAGAAGCTGTGCGAAATTTGTTAGCCATGTTCTTAGTAAAAATTCGGTTACTGGATGTCCATATCAAGGGGGAACTTGCGTAAATAGCACAGAGAAAAACTCCAGCACATATTGTACCAGGAGATAAGAGTGAACCACGTGATACGATCTCAATACGAAACGTCTCGAGAGCAATATCAAGACACTCCATAGTTGTTATAGGCATGCTTTCGCCCCCATTTGAAATAAGGGACTGGAGAGCGGCGCCCATTATGGGGATTGACTGGCTCTCCTGGGACATGTCGATAAGAAAGGTTTGAATCCAGGTGTTGGATTGGGTCTTGTAGAATAATCTCAGCCCAGAACGAAGAACTGCCCGATACGTCAGTGCCAGGCCAAAGATACGAAGGGGTGGTTATCTTGCTGCCTACAATTCCTAAGCAGAGGCTGCGTGATTCGAGAATCGTACGTGGGTGGAGGCGCAGTAAACGTGATGGTTGTCTCAAGATTACAAGGTGCATGACTGTAGTCGTACACCACGGGAGGCTCAGCGTATTGAGGACCTCTAGGCTCAGAAGTATGGTTAATCCAACGGTATTCGGTTGAGTAGCCCGAGCATTAGACTTGTCGACGACTGCATGCTGCACAAGATGGACGTTGCTGGTCACATTTTCTTCGGCGCTGCCGACAATTCAAGCACCCTCCACGCAAACGAGACATGAGGAACAAATCTCGGCGATATACCGAAGTGGAAAGTATCCCTGTTGATGATCAAATGATGCCACATTCAGGTTCGAGGAGGAGTAGGAAGGGTCTGCAGAGACAAGGTGGAAAAGCTAACTACCTATAGTTAGTAAGTGCAAGTCAACTCAACCCCCTCTCGAGGCCACGCAAGTGGGTAAAGCATAATTACGTACCTCTCCCCTCCTTTACCCAAAGTTGAATCATGTTTGACCGTCTGAAATGATTCAAATTGGAGACAACTCTCTACGGAGTAGGATACGGAGTAGGGTACGGAGTACTGCAAGAGTCGAGGTGCAGGTGGAAAAACTAGCTACAATTGGTCAAGCTCAATCCCCGTTAGTGGATCCAATGATTGAGATGTAACTATATTTGGCAGGTCTCCACCCACTTTAACGACGCAGCCAATCACCACATCCCAAGTCTAATTTGTAATTCCTCTTGACATCCCACACTTCACCTCAAAGCCTTGATCATCAATATTTGATCCTCCAGGAGTTAAAAGACGCGTACGTAACTCAACTAGGCAGAAGCATTAAATCAGAGGACGAAATGCCAAATTCATGGCATGGGGCCGTTGTTCCTGCATTCATGAAGTGAGGCACAGACACGTTTTTTCGTTAAATGACCAACCATATTCGTATTAATTCTCCGTGGCTTGACACTCTCTCCATCACCGCCGCCTTAGTTTACGCGTCCCGTATACCAGATGAGAGAAAAATGTCTCCGTTGGGGCTCAATTAACGGCCGTCGAGTTTCTGTGCCATCCATCTAGGCCACAGAATTCATGAGGAACTTTTGGATGAAAGAGGAATACGACAAAAACACCCACAGATCAGGGGGAGCAGGTAATTTGATGGTTGTCCGTCGGACTTGGGGCTTCGATATGGGTGATTGTATATAACCTATTCCCTTGTACACCTAGTTGTAACATGGAGTTCTTCAAACACCATCCTTCCTCATCGTGATCGACAAGCCAAAATGCAATCTTGCTTCGGCCGCCTTGCCGGCTATCAAAGACTAGAAGACCAAGAACGCCAACAAGATCCAGAACGTGGGTGTCTTGGAACATGGCCACCCAATCGTCCAAGATTCACAAAACCGGGATGGACCACAACCTGTCTCATTCTGGTAGACTTGGCACTGTTTGGCCTACTACTCTATTCCCTACGAGATCTCTTCTCCCTACTGCGTCATAACAAGGAGATGTTTAGTCCCCACGTCAATGTCACTCTCCAGAATCAAGACTCCGTTCATTCGTCAAGGCAAATACCGCGGATTCTACACCAGACGTGCAAGAACGAGACCATCCCAGAGATGTGGGCCGAGTCCCAGCAGAGTTGCCTTAAAGCGTACTCGGGCTTTGAGTACAAGGTACGTTTTGACAGCTCACCCCCCTGTGAAAAAACGCCATGTTCTAACCAGCACTCCAGCTTTGGACCGATGAGCGAGCTCGCGAGTTTCTGTCGTCCGAGTATCCTTGGTTTCTAGAAACTTGGGATGCCTACCCTTTTCCTATTCAACGGGCCGATGCCATACGCTACTTTGTTCTTCATCACTATGGCGGTATTTACCTCGACATGGATACCGTCTGCCATAAGCCCTTCCCGATCGACCAAATAGAAACCGACAGGAAGCACAATTCCCTCTTCCAGGCCACTAAGCCTACCGGCATCACGAACGACATAATGATATTATCCGCAAGACACCCTGCCTTTGCATCAGCTATATCTCGACTACCGATCCACCACCGTATAACGCGATTCTGGGCTTGGCTACTACCGTACGCCGCAATCATGTTCTCAACAGGTCCTCTCTTCATATCTCTAGCTACAGCAGCCTACCTATACACAGAGCCATCACTACCGTCGCCCACTGTGCAGGTCATCAGCTCGACCAATCTCAAACCTTACATCACAGACCTCCAGACATCCACTTGGTACAGAGCAGATGCTCGTGTACTAAAATGGCTCGCAAATAAGCCGTTGATCTGGTTCGTTCTAGGCACTGTGGGGGTTATTGGTGGTGTGTACCTTCTGAACAAGGTGTTGTTGTTGATCTACAGGGTCCTTTGTTACATGTTGAAAGCCATGGGTTGGTGGGTTCTCAAGGCGGCGAGGTGTGTATATAAGAAAGTGAACTAAACATGGCTGGCACTAGATGCACTGCATAATGTCAGAATACGAAAATTAGATCATGGTTGTTGTTCCTTGTCCTGGTCCGCCACCTTGAGAATACGGGCAATGATTGTCTCTCACTAGAGATGCTCTGTTGTAAAAAGAGAGCCTTCTCTCTTTTTCCGTGTATCAATTCAGGACTCCTATGCCCTTGATGCAGACACTTCGTCTTAAAAATGCGGGTTTCAATGCCAAGATCGCCGATTTTCGCCCTAAGCACATCCATGCTCCCTTGGAGATCAGACTCGGGATGTCACTCTTGGGGGGCGACGTCGTGCTTAGTATGACACTATACGGACCTATTCGGCCGAATCTAGCAGCTCCATCTCTTTCTTGGTCCGAAACCTCGGGCCCGGCATTTCCAATCACCCCGGCTCTAGTCCGATGACACCCGTTCTACCAGCTTACCATTCATATTTTACCTTGCCGGCTGTCCGTGACTTTCTTCGGTATACTGCAAATGTTTTCCATCCCACAATGTATCTAACGACGTTTCGTTCAGCCTCTCGCCCTGTAGTTGCAAACTTGCGCTCCATCGCCTCTCCACGATTCACATCGACAGCAACTCAGCAAAGGCCCACCCGATCATGGAAGAGCTCAGCAGTGCGGCTTAGTCTTGCCGCTGGCATCTTCTACTACTTCAATACCGGTCCTGTATTTGCAGAGGCTGCTTGTATGTGTCGGATGTGTAAGTTCATAGAGCCATCGTTGACACTCCGATAGCACAAACGGTACCTACTTCCACCGACGACCTCCCTGCCAAAGATGGCGCTACCCAGAAGCAAAAACATGTCCAAGCCAAACCCGAGACAATCCATGAAAAGAACCCCGGATCGACCAAGTCTGCCGAGCCCCAGTCGGGCGCCCAGAATGACATGACTACGAATGACACTTCCGCCCCAGAGGATACCAGCCAGCAGGGCGCGTACAACCCCGAGACGGGCGAGTTCAATTGGGACTGCTCTTGTCTTGGTGGAATGGCTCACGGTCCTTGCGGAGAGGAGTTCAAGAGTGCATTTAGCTGTTTTATGCTCTCGACCGATGAGCCCAAGGGGATGGACTGCATTGACCAGTTCAAGTACGTCAAGCACCAAAACAGAAGCCTATACGCTTCAGCGATTGATGCGATGCTAGGGTAATGCAGGAGTGCTTCAAAAAGTACCCCGAAGTTTACGGAGCCGAATTGGCCGACGACGCGGAGGACGATCCTACGTCGAACCCTGGCGATGAGCAACCCGACACATCAGGCGTGCCCATGCAAGCCAATTTAACGCTTCCTCCTAAGACAGATACTACATCAGAAGAGCCAGAGCGGGCGCGCAAAAATGAAGGACCAAAGAAGAGAACAAAAGGCGAACGTATATAGACCCATGATGTTACCGCAGGTTCGCCATGTCCGCAGTCTTTGCTCATTCCCATCATGTCCGGTTACAGGTGCTGGTCACTATCTACTCGTACTTCTATCGGTCTGAGACGAGACCAAGAAACCTCCCAACTCCCGTTATGAAGCATCTCAAAGTTTCCCCGATCAATAAAGAATTCAGTGGAGACTTACGCCCCAAGTCAAACTTGGATCATGACTTATTGGTTGGTCATCAGGTTGACCATCACGATAGCCAATCTTTAGCGGAGAGCCCCGCTTGAGATCTTGACGGCATCACCCCACGATGCGATGTGCCTCACGACCTGAACCCAACATCCCAGAGTCTACCTTGGCATCGCTTTAAGAATGGCGTCCCTAAAAGAGTCGAATCGCACGCTGCAGATTCTTGAAAATGCCGTCAAAGGCAAGTATGGAGTCTTGGCAGCCATCTGGTAAATCGTCCCGCTCCTCTTGACAGACCCATACTCATCAGATAACAGCTACAATGTCGAGCATCTCACAGCTCTAGTCAGAGCAGCCGAAGCCAAGCGCTCCCCATTAATTTTACTCTTATTCCCATCGACATTAGAGCAACTTCCAACGATGGCCTGGGCTGCATCAGCCGCCATCAAATCTGCCACTGTTCCACTTTCACTTCATCTAGATCATGCGCAGGACATGTCGCAGATTAAGAAAGTCGTTTCTAGTCTTCCATTTGACTCTATTATGGTTGATATGAGTCATTATGATCATGAAGAGAACCTTTCTAAAAACTGCTGCTCTTACAAAGTTGTGTCATGAGCATGGTATAGCAGTCGAAGCAGAGAGTGGTCGTATCAATGGCGGCGAAGATGGCATCGCTGATACTGGAGACCTCGAAGGCAAGCCTAATCCACTTAATTACAATCAAACATTAACCGTGAATTACAGCCCTCTTCACTACTCCCGAAGAAGTAGAAGACTTCTTAAAAGCAGGCATCGACATCCTCGCCCCAAGCATCGGAAACATCCACGGCGACTACCCACCCGAAGGACCCAAGCTAGACCTCACCCGTCTCTCCTCAATCGACAGACAAATCCGTAGCCGTGCCCTAATGGCCCTCCACGGTACAAACGACTTTACCGGCGACATTATGAAGAAGTGTATCGACGCCGGCGCCGTCAAGCTCAACGTGAACAAGTTGCTGTTGGAGGTGTGGCATGTGCATCTAAGGGAGAATGCTGATAAGCCTTTTATGCAGCGGACTGATGAGGGGATCAAGGTGTTGCAGGAGGAAGTTGAGAGATGGATGGATATTTGTGGGAGTAGTGGCAAGGCATAGGAAGATTTGAGGATGTCATGTTCAAAGATCCAGAGCTATTATTACAGAACGGAAAGGTAAAAGGTACAATACTCAAACAGGAATAATTCGATACAGTATACAGACCTGTGTACTGATTGTTACTGCATCCTCCGGGTCCTCTCCATCATTGTCTTCTTCACTCTTCCCCAGAGAAGTGAGCTTGATCGTCATGCTCGTCCTCGTCCTCGACCTCGTCCTCGCCATGTGTCTCACCCTCGTTCCCACCTTCGTTTTCATCCTCGCTCTCATACTCGTCCTCTTCTTGCGTCACCAAACCACCACACAAAACCCGACGGGATGGAGTCACATCCTGAAGAAGCTGTACCCAAAAATCCTCCCACTGTGCATCATCCATCGCCCGGAGGCCATCGTCAGGTTCAATTCCAGTGTATTTCTTGTAAAACCAGAGATGAATGGTTCTGTACCGTTCGTTGGGCATCGGTACGTGGTTGGGCGCTTCCTCATGGTAGGTGAACCCGCTTTCTTTCGCATCATTAATGGCGTCTCGAATAATGTCCCCGCATGACGGCCACTGAGTCCTGAAGGTTGCATACAAATGGTCAAAGACCAACGAACCGCTTCGTATAAACGCAGCTGCGATCTTCAGGCCAAACGGGTTGTTCTGTTTGTTTAGGAATCTACCAGATGCAGAACTTAACCTTCAAGTCCCAAACGTCTCTAAATAAACGCAAGTCAGTCAACATTCAGATACGCACACGCGCCTTCAAACAGCGCCAAGATCACTGACCTTTCAAGGTTTGAGTTTATTCACTGTTGTCTTCCACGGTTCCCTCGGAAACGCAGTGTGGTGGCAGCTGCACCTTGATGCGCAAGACCTGTGCAAGTCATGCCCGTGTTCACGCAGGCCAACGTGAAAGTGTACAAACGCCAGCATTTCGCTCGCCGTATTTTTGTATACTAAGAAGCATCGGGGAAGCATAAACGCAAGTATCGATGGGAAACGGCCATCATAAACCCGAATCCGAGGAGTGTCATCTATCTCCGGAAGTCGGCAATAGATAGCCGACATCTTCCAGCAGCCTATCAGGAGCGAAACGGTTCACGTTCTATAATTTTGTCACAGGGCTACAGACTGCCAAGTGTTTTATTCGGACAGATACTCACGATACTTGCCCGTATTGCAGTCACAGGCAGGTTGCTTCCTACTGCGTCCACCTTCCAAGACCTTCGAGAAGCCTTGGCACTGACAAGTCGAATCAAGGTGCTAACAAGTGCGTTAGGCCGTACTAGAAACGCCGGTTGCTACTAAGAGAAAGCCAGGCATTTTTCACTACTTCATGAAGTCTTTCCAAGTTCAAAGGGACTCTCCGATCCAGCAACCAAAGTGCAACATTGTTCATCCAAAGGATAACCTCGTTCAAGCCAGGCCAGCTTTGGCCAGTTTACCCTCGCTCAACATCGATCAAAGCTCAATTACCGAGCATCACACGGCGATGAAATATAAGGAACCAAAGACCGAGCCTCCTCCAAGTCGTAAAGGTTGAGGTTGCTATGCTCCGACGTGCGGTACTCGGTCAAATAAGGAACCAAACCCCGTCTAACCACGACCATTTAAGCAAGAGTCTTGTCAAAGCTGGAACAAATCCAGTGGCCCGATGATAAGAAAATGAAGCTGATTAATTCAGATATCCCCCAGATGGACAACAGACGTTCTCAAAGTAACAATCGGAATCCCGGAGCTCGTCGGTCATCCCGCGGACCCTCGGCCCCAAATACTCCGTACTCCAAGGAGATTTCGGAAAGCGCCCCATTACTAAGGATGGCGCCATCGGCAACAACGACAAAAGACGGGAAGGTATTCCTCCGAACCTGAGCAGAATGTGGGCTCCTATCGGATTTCTAAGCCGGAACCAAAAATCGAATGAATAATCGTATCCCGGGAACCCCTCACTCAATAGGTAGGTGTGATCTACATATAAAGTGAATTGTACACACCCATCATCATTGACATGACTTTACGCATCGCTCAACTCGGTAAACAACTCTTCAACATGGCTTCCAAGACACAGACAGACATCACCCTCTATACCGTTGGTACACCCAATGGTATCAAGGCCTCCATCCTTCTCGAGGAGCTTGGCCTTGACTACAAGGTGTACCCCATCAAGATGAGCGAGAACGAGCAGAAGGAGCCTTGGTTCCTTGAGATCAACCCCAATGGACGCATCCCTGCCATCACCGATACTCTTGACGGTGAAAAGATTCGCATTTTTGAGTCGGGTGCTATTTTGGAGTATCTTATTGATCGCTATGATAAGGATCACAAGGTTTCTTATCCTTATGGATCTCGTGAGCATTGGGAGACGACGAGTTGGGTGAGTTTTCACATCTCCACCGACCTCATCGATGATGCTAACAAAGATGCAGCTCATGTGGCAGATGGGTGGCCTGGGTCCTATGCAAGGACAAGCAAACCACTTCAAGCGTGCGTGCATTTAATCTCCATTAATCCCCTCTTCTAACCCTTCCTAGGATACGCTCCGGAAAAGATTGAGTACGGCATCAACCGCTATGTCAACGAGACACGTCGCCTATACCGCACCTTGGACACACACCTCGAAAAGTCATCATCAGGCTACATTATCGGCGACAAGGTAACCATCGCCGACATTTCCTGCTGGGGCTGGGTGTCAAGTGCCAGTAAGCTACCCTCTCGACTCTTGTCTCTAAAACAGCCAACTAACGCAACTTGCAGAATGGGCTGGTGTAGACCTTTCCGAGTTCCCTCACCTTGAAAAGTGGCTCTACAAGCTCCTTGAGCGTCCAGGATTTGAAAAAGGGTCGTCATGTGCCTACGCCTCATACGGCGTTTGAGACGAATAAGTTGTCCGAGGAGGAGATTGAGGCTAAGGCTGCTGGGTCGAGAGCTTGGATTCAGGCTGGCATGAAGGATGATGCGAAGAAATAAGTTGAAACGAGTTGACGACGATTAATTGAATGACTTATACGATCACTTGGTCTGTTGCTTATGGCTGACTAGGTCATGGCACGATACGACCTAAGACCATCCATTCAGCGACAAGCTTACTTCTTGACAACAGCCAACTGACTACGAACAGGAACATTCTCCTTCTTCCCAACCTCAGGGAATCCCTCAACCTTGACACCCTTCCTAAACAAGACACAATGCGTCGACCCGCCGAAATGGAACATGCCCGTCTCTTGACCCTTCTTGATCTTCTGTCCCTCCTTGACCGTGATCTCACACGTGCTCACCTCATCCATACCGATACCAATAAACGCAATCAGCCCAATCGCCGGCTCATCTGCTTCTATCAGGATAATCGCCCTCGTGGCTAGGGCACTTAGGTATCCTTGCGACTGCGATAATCCCGCCAACGAAATCTCGGTCTGCCCGGGCTCGCCGACGCCTTCAAAGAGTGGCTCGCTAAAGTACGTACCCTCTTGGACAAAGGCTCGACGTACAGTTCCCGACACTGGCGAGTGCCAGCGATGATACGACAGTGCTGAGAGGAACGCTTGGTAAATGGTACCTCCTGCGAACTTCTCGGCCAGTGGATCGTGAGCGAGCATGTCGAGGATAGAGTAAGGTTGACCCTTGGCGAAGAATCGATCACGAAGCTTGACATCTCGCTCAATGTTGTACACGCGAGATTCGCAGCAATTCGCAATGACGAGGTCATCGTCGGGCGACGCGACCGGACGAGCCGAATCACGAACCTTGCGAGTGAAAAAGTCTACCACACCGTAAGTGTACCGTCATTAACGTGAACGTATCTACTTACCATCCCAAGACTTGAAGCCATAGTGTGTAGCAGAGGGATCACACTCAAACATCTCTTCAAACTTGAGGTTTGACTTTTTGGGTGCGTTGGCCACCTCGACAAGATCACCTAGACCAGTCTCGCCGAACCAGCCCAGCTTATGATTTCCCAAAACCTCAGCCGATTCAGGAGTCTTGTAGGTCAGCTCGACTATACTCAAGAACAAAGATGATGTATCTTACCTGAAGGAACTTGCCCCATTCGTTGAGAACCTTCTTGATCATCCGATTAACATCAGGATCCAAAAAAGCAGCATAACCACTAACTTCATCAGCACAATCCCTTCTCCCAAATTGATATCAAACTCACCTCGGCGTTCCCATGGGATAGTCAAAGATGGCATTCATCGGAACACCCACCATGCCCACACTCTCCGCAGCATCAGTCCACTCAGGCGCCCTCGTAAGAATATGATTCAAAACCTGCAACATGTGCTCATAGTCTCTAATCTGCGGCGTTCCCGTCGGATCATTGCAGTAAGGGTGTTTCTGGGGAATCTCTTCAAACATTTGTACAAAGTACATGTACACGCGAGGCGTCTTTTTCGATAAAATCCTTGAATTCTTGAAGAACTGGGACCAGGTCTTTGGGATTTTCGTCGGCGTGTTTGCTTACGCGACGGATGTATTCGCGGTGTACGCGGTGGTCGGCTGGGAGCCAGGCACCGGGTCTGGAGATGTCAGTGGTGGTTACGTTGAAGATGGGAAGCTTACTTGTGAACCCGGTGTTCCTTGGGGATGTGATGAGCGTCTCCGTGTTGAACAACCATTGTGTATTATCTCAATCAGATATAATAACAATAACTTCAATACCCTTCACTCATCACGCCGAGAGCAGACCTCTATATAAATCCCCATCTTCACATGTCCTCCACGTCACATCCCAATCGATGATGCAAACCCACCGGCCAACTCCACCACAAAAAAACACCAGCTGATTACTTCCACAGCACTTTCTCACTCTTTTCATTCCGTTCTACCCGTTCCGTAAAGACTCTGCCGCCTTGGTTCGTAAACTTTTGGGGGAATACGCGCAATCACATCGATGTGCCGATCTGCCGAAACTTGGATCGCGATTCGGGCAGTTTTGGTGTGTAATGATGACGTTGTGGGGTCCATGTAAAAGCCCGGCTTTTTGTCGAAACTCCAGATTTCGGTTGCCGGATATTGATTTGTGGCTGTTGGATTTGCGTGTAAACTTCATGATCACTTGTGCCGTAGCTGAACAGCTTGATATGCCGTTCACTCAGATGGCCTGATGAATACATCTGAGTTCTCGAGGCTCATCTATCACGGCCGCTTTTGGACACATCAAAAGCACAAGATATCAGCAGATTCACTCTTCACATCTCGGCACAGCAAACATCTTAAAGTCTTGTTATTCATCCCACACCCATCATCTCCAATCTCCAAGAGTGCCGATAGAAAGCCCCTCCCCTCTCCTCTCTTCTCCCTTCAAGAGAGCTGTCACCGCTGGCCTCGATTCAGGATCATCAAACCCAGAATCACTGCGACTTTCCCTCCAGTTCAACCAACCAACTACACCCAGCATCCATCCACCCCCATTTTATCATTCCCCTTCTCGTGCCATTTTTCTCCCCCCTTCACAAAGTGCAACGGGGGAAGAGGAGACACCTCAAAAAAGTCAAAAAGCAAAAACAGCAACCAACTGTATAAAAAAGACAAATAAAAATGAAAGCGCCAACGCCGATAATTAAATACATGAAGAATGTGGGACGCCCCAAAGCACTTCAAGAATAAGAGTCCCGTCTGCAGGCCGGGAACCAAAACCACCCGTCGTCGTCGAGCATCCATGTCAGGCCAGTGACTATATCTTCTCTTCTTCTCGCGATGAGGTTGCATCACGGCGACAAGTGGTTGGTAGCATCCCGTCCAGGTATATGAAAGAAATCGCTAACACGGTATAAACAAAGGGAATGGCAGTTGCGTCGCTAAGCAGGCGGCTGGCTTGGTATGGTACGGGTAAAACTAACACAAGGGCTGAATGCAAGCAGGTAGGTAATTGGCAAGGAAATTCGTTTCGTCGTTAAGTGTCGTCGGGACACATTGGGTCGGTGTCGGTCTTCTCTTTTTCTCTGGATCGCGCGGTTGACAGAAAGGAACGGCTAAAGGAACTCTACATCACCACACAGCATCCACAGCCTCCCTTGTCGTCGTCAGCAGGTGCTGGTGGTTGTTGTGCGGGAGCTTGGGAAGCCGGTTGAGGCTTCGGTTCCTCTTGTGGTGGCGCATGTGGTGTAACTGGCGTCCTTGGGCTCGGCAGTGGGCTGTGATGCTTGTCTGAGATCTTGGGCATGGTAGAGTATCCGCCTTGGCGTTGAGTTGGACTCTTTGTCGGCTCGAGCTTGAGCGGCCATTCGTCTTCTGTTTGCGACTTCTCCTTGTCCTTATCCTTATCCTCCTCGGCCTTCTCAGTCTTCTCGGGCTCTGTGGGCCTCAGGAGGGCATGATCGTTGAGCGGCCGGAAGTCCTTATCGTAGACGTCGCCAAACTTGCCATCCTTCTCCCACTTCTCCTGCTGTAGACGTCTCGCGACAGTCGGGAGCAACTGCTGGTCTGGGGGCAGTCGAGGATCGGGCTTGTAAGAGTTGATCATCCATGGTGGGTCGCCCTCGGGGGCCTTGTTTCCTGGAGATAATTCTCCAGATCTAGTAGATGGTCGGGTTGAGATGCTTCCGCCGATAGACCCAGATCGCGTCTTTGGTCTACCCGTCGTGGTCGCCGTCTTGCCCGGCCCTGACGTCTTCCGGACGCCTGGCGCAGGCTTCTTCGGGGACGTATCGGTAGCGGAGCGCTTCGGCGCAGACAAGGTAGTGTTTCCGTTGAGCGACATGGTGTCAGGCCCTTTCATGTGTGCGCTTCCAGGTCGAGTCTTTTTCATTTGTTAAAGATGATTCTTCTCCATCGGGGCTTTCGCTCGTCTTCCTCGAAACACTGGATCCTCGCTCAAAAACAGTCGACAGGAATAGGCGCTGGACTAACCTTTGCAACCGGAATGCGAGAGCCTCCCTTGTGGTTGTTTGAAGTGAAGTAGGCATTAGCCTCCTCTTCACGGATCTCTTCGGGAGTTCGCAGATCCCAGCTCTCCACCACTGGCTCATTTCGTGATTCGACAGCGGTCGAATTCTTGCGAGACCTGGGGGCGTGGCTCTGTTCGGACGCGTCGGTGCCTCGGCGCATAGCACTGCGGCTCCTGTCTCGTCTCTGCTTGCTATGGTTGCGCGTTCTGGGGACAAAGAAGCCTGCAGCTTGAAGCTCTTCGCTTTCTATCTTTGCCAACTTGTCTCGGTGGATCCACTTGGACTCTTCGTCATCGGGGACAACGGCGTTTTCCAAGGGCACAGCATTTCGACTATACTCATCACCATTCAAGTGAGGTCCGTAGGTTGCCCAAGAGCCGTCATCTAGAGTTGGGCTCGTCTTGGGCTCGCTACCGTAGTGTGTTCCGTCAACCGAGCTGCGTACCTTGCCGCTCGAGAGGTTGTCATGTGAGTTCCTCTTGCGACCAGCTCGCTCCATGGCAGAGTGGTAGGATGGCACGTTCGAGTTGCCGTTTTGATTAGTGTAATGGTTTTTGTGCGTGTAGTCGTGGTTCGTGGTGGCATTCATATCGTCGTCCAGGTCCTGGCGAGCGGTCAGTACTGCAGCACATGCAGATGTCCCGTGACGTTGACGTCGACACCTCCTGCAGGACAGAAACGGTTCGTACCTCCTTCTGATGATGGGCATATCCCCACGAATCCCTATATCCATGACTGCTGCGCGGCGGAGTAATGTCTTCGGTCGAAGTCGGGGCGGGTGCCATTGTGGCCATATCGATGGCGCCCGCAACCCCCTGAACGAGTAGAGGATCTGGCGGCGCGGTGGGAGCGAAAGACGGAAGGTGAGTGCAAAGCGGCGAGAGAATGCGCGATCGTATACGAGAAGACGGTGTCGGGATATATGGGTAGCAACTTGAGCTAGTCACTAGTAGTAGAACGGAATATTCGCTGTCGGACAAAGAAAGACGGTTCGTGGCGGGTCAAAAGGTGCGCGACGAGTCGGAGCCGGCGATAAAGGGGGAGGGAGGGGATCGTCAAAAGAAGCGACAAGACAAGAACAAGGCCACTTCTCAGAACAACGACAGACGTAAACCTTCGACTGCCGACGATGGAGATGTCGCCGTCAGTCAAGATCACGGCACGGCTCTCTAGAAAATCGAGGCGCGTCAGGCTCGGAAAGGGAGCTTTGCAAAGAGATGAGGATGGGGGGTTTTCGGACTGATGTCTGCAGGACGGGAGACAGGAGGTCCCATCCGAGAGGGGGGTTGGTTGGCTGAGAGCGCGTCGGGATACCCGCACTGTGTTGGATTAGCGGTCCACTGGTGACGGGCACCTGAACTGCGCTAGAAGCCGGTGCCTCCAGGCCCCTGCAACCCTCCCCGTCCGCTGTGGCCGGGGCTGCTACGGAGGATGATTTCAGCGGGCTCCAGTGGGCTCTCCCGGAAATACAGTGGAGGGCAGTCTTGCAGGGGTGAGCAGCAGGACCCTAGAGGTGGCTTGAGACGGGATATGAATTTGTATGATGGAGAGACATCTTGTACCAGGATGGTTAGATCTCTTTTCTGTTTGTTCATGTGGTCTGCAACTGGACTCGTTCACGGGTTATCCGGAAGGTTGTCTCTCTTGTCTACCCCTCGCTGAAGGCCACCTAATGAGAAGTCATGATTACGCCACGGTTCCAAGGTTCATGTACGATGATTACATCCTCTTGTCGACCACGGCATCGCACTTGGCGCAACTCTGCAGCCTCTGAGGCTGCCCTCTGCACGCTAGACCCGTCCATGTTAGTTGCCGCCGCCGTTTGTTTCATTCTGATTGCTCAATTGGTGACGCACCTGGAGGAATGGCGCGCAGATAAAGACCAACCGTAAGTGGAAGACAAGAGTCCCGGCCCCTGAAGGAAACAGACCCGTGCCAGGGTCACAGACAAGGGGACGACGACACGAACGGTCAGAGGGGAAATTTGGCGTTGTTGATGTTGGGGGAGACAAGAACATCTGGTCCGAGGTTAGTTGCTTTTTTCGCGTCTGGTGCTGTCAAGGTATCCTTGTTCAGCTTTGGCATCTTCTTCTCCTTCTAGCCTAAGCGGAGAAACAAATCAGAGTGGCATAAAGTCGACCAGCGTCGTTATTACAATCGTCCTCGACATGGCCAGAGAAACGACGTCTCCTTGACTTGAACAAGGCGATGCCGAGATTAACTTCCCTCCAGAGACCGTCCCGTTGCGCTGGGAATGGACCGGCCGCTTCTAACCCTGTCGTCTTCCTTGTCCATACTGACAGGGGGTTGATTATCGTTCTGCAAGAGTCCTTTCCTTTTTTTTTTTATGACAGGGTGCAAGTGCTACAAGGACGAGAAGACAAAAGAAACGTTCAACGTGGCCAGTTTCATCATCAACCATGGCCAAGGATCAAGTTACGAATAGACTCATCCTTCACCAAAGTTCAAGTCCACATCCAGAATGAACCTGTCCGCCACAGGTTTTGAAGTTTTAGCGCTGATGCTAGTCTCGCACTGTTCTCAAACTGTGCTGTCCTCATGAAACAGCCCCACAATCCCACGGCACTTGTTTCTCCAACATCTCGGTTACGGCCGTGACAACCTCCGTCATTCATCAAACTAGCATTCTTTTCGTTCCTCATTAAGCATGTCAAAGTCCATCCCCTCCCTTGGGTCTCAATGAATGCCTGAATCTTGATCTGGATCTAGCATCTCGGTCGCTCAGCCTCGGTCCTTTTTGACCAACCACTGATTCACCTCTGGTATTGCTGCTCGTCATCATTCTCACGACTTGCTCAGCTTACGAAGTGACTCATTCATCTTCAACTCGAATCTCATCTTCGACTCACCTGGTCTGCTCGATTCTCTACTCCATACCAACATAGCTCTGAAAATACAAACTTCATCTCTATCGACTCTCATTTCCTTCATCAACTCTCCGACAATGACGTGAACCAACCTCTCAGCCAACCCCCTTCAACAAATACGCCGAGCTCTCCCTTACATTCATGACAATCAACTCAACCAATCGATATGAATCTCGCATCCGCTTTCTGAAAGAACCTGTCTAAGACAACCCCGCAGCTCGCATGGCTAACAGTCGCCATCACATTTCTGGTTTCACTCAGGTTCATCATACTTTTGGCTTGACTAGCACAAAACTCAACCAATCTTCTGGGACGACGTTGCATAAAACGGCTCAACCAACGTCATGGCATCATCAACGAGGAAGAGGAGGACCAGGATTGTCTGCATCTCGGATACTCATAATTGCACGGTGAAACTTCCCAAGGGAGATGTCCTCATCCATGCGGGTGACTTGACGAACCAGGGAAGCTATTCCGAGGTTTGTCGCCCCTTGGACCCTGAGGCGTTTAACTTGGGGCGACAGAACGAGGCTGATGGCGAAATTTAGCTTTCCAAGACGATCGCCTGGTTGGAAAAGGCGGACTTTGAGGCCAAGATTGTCGTTGCGGGTATGACAACTCCGTATGATCATGGTCATGATGACTGACGGCAGGCATCAGGGAATCATGATATCACGCTAGACTCGGACTTTTACGCCGAGCATGGTATGTACTTTCACAACAACAACCCTCAGTCGCCAGAAGAGTGCCTCGGCTTGTTTGCCTCATCTTCGATAACATACCTCCATCACGAATCGGCTACCATCCGCCTAAGATCACCGACAGGACCACACACTGAATTCAAGGTCTTTGGGTCTCCCTACTCTCCACGTCACGGGTTGTGGGCATTCTACTATGACGCCCCAAAGAACCACAGCAACTGGTCTGACCTGACATCACTCTGGGAGCTCATCCCCCTCGACACGGACGTCGTCGTGACGCACACGCCCCCGAGGACGCACTGCGACGAGACGGATGAGCGTCGAGCTACCGGCTGCGAGGCTCTGCGGCAGGCCCTCTGGCGCGTGAGGCCACAGCTTGCCATCTGCGGGCACATACATAGCGGAAGAGGCGCCGAGCGGGTGACGTGGGACCTTAGCTGTCGAAACGTCGCCTACCAGGAAGAGAGCGTCGTCCGTTGGCAGGATCCGGGTCAGGGAAACAAGACAAGCTTGGTAGATCTCACTGGGAGGAAGGCTCCCTCGCTCGCCAACGACGGATCTCATCCAGGTCGATCTGGGTTAAATGCAGGAAACGTTGACGCAATGGCTCCTTCGGATCCCATCACCGCGGTGGACAGTCCTCCATATACCTTTAGAGCAGACGTTGAAGCTGGCCACGGGACCCTCGGACTAGGTGGCGATCCGTCATCTCCGCGGTGCGATCAAGCCGCCCTCGCTGGCAGGATGGGTCGTAGAGAGACGTGTGTGGTGAACGCCGCCATAATGAAGAGCCGCTATCCACACATAGGCGGCAAGCAGTTCTACAAGCCCATCGTGGTCGATTTAGATCTTCCAGTTTGGGATGACGAGAACCCCTGATTCGCTCTTAGCTACCCTAGACTTGGCATTGACTCAACCCTGGGTTGATGCCCAACCAGGCACTGCGACAAGAGACGCCTTGATTGCGACTGACATGGAGGCTTCTTATCAAGTTTTCAAGTGGCCGAGTGTAAAATGATGAAGTGCAGCTTCGTGCTGTGTCATTCTGCAGTCTCCCCGTTTGGGTCGTGTTCTTTATGTGACTGATAGCAAAGCATCTGGTTCCACGTCGACGATGAACCGTGGCACTCAACAACCACGACACCTAGCGTCGGAGGAGATCAACTGTAATTTATGACCACGACGACGTGGTTCCAATAAAGAATACACCCATCAAGATGGCAAGAACACCAATATCAGGGAAAAGCCAATACCAGGCCTTTCATCTACAGCCACCATCGTGCCATCATGTCTCCTCGTGTAGTCCCAAGTATCGAATCCCAGCCTACCCTGGAGTAAACGCAACAGCAGCCTCGGGAGCCATCTAGAACATCATCACGTTGCTTCAAATCGACATTGGCCACTTTCTTTTCCGCCGCAGGAACAACGCCATGGCGCTCTCCCGAGTCCCAAAGCAAAAGACGCACGCACAGTTTCCCCAAGTCCCGACGTCGTGCCATCACCCCCTCCCATTGATACACCGGGCCAAGCACAAAGCAAATTGCCTCTACATCAGAGGTGAAACAGAAGGGGGGAAGCCATGATGGCGCCCCTCTCTCTCTCTCCCATGGTAACACCAAGCAAATGCCCCTCCCTCCTCCCCATGACCGGTCGTCGCAGTTACAGAAAAACCAACAATAGTAAAGAAATCCAAACAAAAACAGTAGTCATTGGGGAACATGGATCGAGGATTCAATTAATCTGCGGGGACTCAAAGAAAGCCTTTGGTGTGGACCGGGGGGAAAGCGATGCCCATCTTTTCTCTCACCGCCACTACGGGGGGAGGGAGTCTCATTAGGGGAAGCCGTCGCATCGTGATGCCCTCAGCCCTAGAGGAGAAACAAGAAGGTGGGTGCTACTACTGCCCAGAATGATGGCGTGGCTGAGCCTCCTGTCCTACGCGGCGGCGGTCTTCTATCTTGGGAGCGGCGAAGCATGGTTCAGCCCAGTCTCCCCAGTCCATGGTTCACGAGAGCCTCTCTTTTTTTGCTTGTACGAGGGATAGGACTCGAGATGCACAAAAACGCCCGGGCCATCACCCCGCGTTTGGCGCCCGCCACGGCAAGAAGAAGGGAAAAAGTAAGAAAAAAAAAAGATGGCACACGGGGATTTTCCCAGGAACGGGTACAAGGCTCATGGCTGATCGACGGGGTCGCCGGGTAGACAGAGAGAGGCATAGAGACCGCTGCTGCTGACTTGGAGAGCTCTGAGGCATTTGGACAGGGGGATGACACGCGGGTTGACGCGGGATATTCCCTGGCAGAAGGGAGGGAGGGAGGGTCATTAACGCGGTGCGTGGGAGAGCAATCATGGATGACATCGCCAATCGCGGCATGATCTAGGGTATCGATCGCCTCCATAGCTATGCATAGGTCGTTGCTGTCCATAGAAGCGATGCAGTCGGGCTCCAGCAAGATATGAGCCTGATACCAAGTTTCTGGGTTTTGTTGGTAGCTTGGGTCTCCGTCTCTTGACATGGTGGATTGGACTGGACCGGACAAAGTGTTGCCGTCACCATGGGTGAGCAAGCAAACAAAGCAGGAATAACTTGGAAGGGGGAAAAAAGCCCCATCGCAAACAGCAAGCTTCTGCCAAGTCTGGCGTCTAGCAAAGACCGCCCACGTGGTGCGTGGCCCTCCATCACCAGCCTGCACCACACGGCGTAGTGAGAAAAAAACCCGCTCCAACGATGGGGATGGGATGGTCCAAGAAGGCAGTGGGTTCGTTCGTTCCCCCGGGTCACCCTCTCTTTTGGATCCTCGCGGTTGCTCGTCCACAACCGTATGATGGTGGTGCGTCCTAGATGTCATGGCACTTTTTACTCTGCAGCAATAGTTTTGATCGTCGGTCCTCGCAGCTTTCGTTGCGCACCTCGGAGCATACAGGAGCGTGTTGCTGGCAGAACCCTTCTAGAACTTTTTGGCCTCCCGTTATGCTGTGTGTTCTGCCTGTATGCTGTATGTCACCTCAGCTCGTGTTGGTGGTGCTGACTGCGGCCAGACAGACAGACCTGCTGCTCTCAACGACCACCGACCACGGACGCTTCTGCTTCTGGGGGAAAGCTGGGATCAACCTAGGAGCCCAGGCCTGTGATCCTCAAGCCACTGGCTGCCACCAGATCAAGTCAGGCCCCAGCCGAGCAGCGCCGGTCTTGCCTGTAGATGGTTAGAGAGGCCATCGTCGAGGGATCCCTATCGATCTCTTCCCGCTCGCCATTCGTCTGCTCGCAGATAGTCGGTGTTGCTATTCCTATCGCAGTCGGCAAGCTCCTTCTTTCGGTCGTAGAGCTCCACCGCCATTGTCCTGACTGGGAGCCAGAAACCCCCTGGCTAAGACCTCTCGAGGGCTTGGGCGTCGACCATCTTCTTTTGGCTTCGCTCATTCTGGCGGTGGCCGGTTTTTTTTTACACTCTTCTTCCCCAGGATCTTCCCTCAGCTGCCGGGCTGCGAGCTGGACCAGTCATAGATAGACATGGGCCTTGTCGTACAGCGCATCGCATCTAATGCGCACACTCTTTGGGCTCTCTTGGGCGTCGAATCTGTGAGTCTTGCCTGAAAAAAGCCCTCAGCAAGGCGAGAAGAAGAGAGTCAGCGAGCGAGACGTGGGAGTGAGGTCTCATTGGATAAGACTGGGGAGGACGTTGGGGGGAAAGCTGCTGTCAAATGGGAAGCCGTTTGAAGGTCCCCACTCCTTCCCGAGCAAGCGGAGTAGATATCCTCCAATCATTGCTCGTCCAACACTCATCTCTGTCTCTGGTCTTGTCTCTGGTGTGCGTGCTCTGTAGCCAGCCGTTCGACCAGAAGCCATGACGCCAATGAGACCGATGACCACCCTTTCCGCTGTCACAAGAGCCCGATGCTTACAACTGATCTGGGAGACATCTGACTACCTACCTATTGAGAACCCGGCAAGTACTAGATGGGGATGGGATGGATGCGTGGTTTCTCCGTCCGCCGTCACAATAGATGTTGGCGCTTATTCTTTGTGCTGCGAGCGAGTGTGATGTGATTGGAACTGCATCAAGCCAGTCTTTTCTTTGGGTAGAAATCTAGGACTCGAGCAAGTTGGATGGTGTCATGCAGAGAGGCCAAGCTTGCCCCTCACCACCCTCTCTTTCTGTTCCCATTCCAGCAGACCAGACCTGACCTGGGGGCGTTGGGTTGGGTCTGGCTGGCTGGCCTGGCCTGGCCTGAGCGAATTCGTTCTGGTCGCGACATCTGCAGGTCCATGCCCCATCGGATGAGGAGTCGGCAGCAGGGCACACACATCTTTCCCTGAGAGATGGTCGTGTGTCCTCCCTTGTGCCCATCGGCATCATGACACTCGTTCTCTCATGAAAGCCCATCACCCCACAGAGCACCACCTCGCCATGGTTCCCTCTGCACCGTGGGGGTGTTTCTGACTGCCGGACCATGAGGTGGAGGCTCCCGTCTGACCCTCGCAACTCTCTATGCTTCCGGCGCAACACGGAGCCATCTTTTTTCTGTTTACTGTCATGAACCCCCCTTTCGCTTGTCTATGAAAGCCATGGCAACGAGATGCCTTTGTATCCACCTATGGCGGGCCGCAAGGGGGTGAAGCGAGAGAGATGGAAGATTTGGAGACGCCGTGGAACTTGGGAAAATGCATGCCTCGTGATGCGGATGCCATGGCCTGCAACGCTGGGACGCCCCATAAGCTACCTCGCAAGGGGACCGAGGAGGGAGGGGAGCCTTGTCAGGGCTATCTGCTGCACCTGGTCGCCTGCTTGCTCTACTAGTCCCGTTGATAGAGCGATATCAAGCCAAGATGGATAGCTTCTCCTCCCGTGGAGCTCTCTCTGCGGTACCTTGCCTTGGAGCTACCCCTTCTAGCTTGCATCGCTTCAGCAAGCTGCCTTGGAGGAAGGGGGCATTGCTCCTAACCTAACATGCTCGTCGCCATGGAGATGGTGGTATCAATTGGCGGTTTCTGGTGGTTGCCGGTAACATCACCAGACACCGACTCCTCGAGCTTGGGTCTGCCTTGGCTTGGCCACGAGCGAAGCTCCATGGGAAGGGAGCTTTGACGCTTGTTGGGGGAATTGCCGATCCCAAGAGTCGAGAGCCGACCTGAATTGCTGCTGATCGACGATCCATGTATCCGTGCTAGGGCTTAGCATTGTCAAGCTGCACATTATACCATTGAGAGAGGTGTTAATGGGTGTGCTAGCTATTGCTACAGTATCCCGTCCCATCTTGCACTTTGGGATGGCCTCATCGGCATCAGGACCAATCCAGCCCAGACTTGTCTGAGACGGAGTGAGAGCCCAAAGCCAGTCAGCCAACTGGGCGTCAATGGTCCAATCAGACGATGGCTAACCAACTCGGGGGCAGCAACCCATTTGCACTTCCATGGTCTGTTGTTAAATGTGATGTGTCGGTGCTTATGCTGGACACGTTTTTGCACGACACCCTCAGTTTCAAACCCCTTTTTGCTTTTGCACTTTGCAAAGTCAAGCTAACCCTGACATCGCTTCACTTGAGTTGTCTGGCCTCAAAGCATCGCCCGTCGTGTTCGATCTAGTTCTATTGCTTCAGCCTCGTCGAGGATGCTGAAATACGAAGGCAGTCTCCGTCTCCCTTCAGCTGTCTACTAACAACCCGCTATTAAAAGACCAACGCGCCCAAGGCGTCGGCTCTTAGCACTGACTGTAGTTACTGCGTAGTCATCGTCAGCCTCACACCGCCTCTGGGTCTCGTCCCGCTCCCTCCCTCCCTCCCGCTTCCGTTCCCCTCGTTCCCGCGCGCACCATCAAAAAGCAATGCCGATCGGGCTTACAGCGCTGTTAAGCTCATCGGGACCCCGTTTGCTGGAGCTCGCTGTCACGCGGACGCCCGCGCGGGCCGGTATCTAACATCAGGCATTGGGTCCAGAGAACCGGTTATTGCTTTTTTTCCCCCTTCTAAAGACAGTGTCAGTTTTTGTTCGGCCCTCGGTCGACTGATGTGCAGCAATCGTACGGAAATCTCCAATTGAACCTTTCTCCTCTCGGCTTCCTCCTCCCTGTGACTTTTCTGATGATCCGTGTTTCACTCCACAATGGACCCTGAGCCCACCGTTTGCTGATCACAACCGACTGCATCTCTGGCCGTGTCTAAGCAGGCCCACGGATTACCCCGAACTGAAGTACGGACGGGGTTCGAGTGTAGACGATTGCTGGGGATAGAATCTGAACCGAACGATTCAATACCTAGCCGAACTCGCCACTTGGTCACCAGCCACCGAGATGCAGAGGTACATCTGCTGGTGGTGCTTGATCTAGCAAATATCATGTACCGGACACACCACCACGGAGTCGCCTTCTGGAAGCGCATTATTCCTTCATCCCGAGACGAGAATCCTTCCATGAATCATTCTATCGGATAGATTAATCATGATGACTGTCGTGGACGGCTTTAACACTGCCCCGGCCCCGAAGCATCTTTTGAACTTATTCTCCGTCCCTCCTCGTTGTTCGCTTCGACTCATGGTGACGGGACGGACGCTCATCGTCGCGCGCGCGCTCCGAGGCCGCTTTCTCAGCACTTCTCAGCAGCGATGGAAGTCCTCGGAGAGCGAGCGAGGAGCAGCAGCGGCAGCCCTTGACTCACCAGGTACCTGACTCAACAGGCCAGCTACCTCGGTCGTCGTATACGTCGCCACTAGGCCCCTTGTATCTCTCGGCGTGCAGCCTCGTAATGACCGCGTACCTCCTGCGCATTACACGCCACATCCCACTCCCTGTAGAACCAGTGAATGAACCAGGAGGGATGCATTTTCCAACCGTTTCAGAGGACAGCCGACCATTGACCACTGAGACCCGGGCATTCGCGGCCGCTGGCGCAGCTCTGCATCAGCGGGGCCTCGGGGCCATTTCAGCGCCAGTCATGGTGCTCGCGGCTCACTAACTCGTCTGGGGGCTGGGTGTGTGTAGGTGCTGAGGGCATTCGATTCACTTCCATCGCCGGCCCGGAGGACTCCTCATTTGCTGCTGAGCTGAGATCCTGACCCTGACCCCTTACCAAGCAAGCAGCAGCTCGCTCCGAGGACTGGCTGCGTCAGTTCACTCCAAGCTGCTAGTCAGCTCACACATCACACACCTATCGCCGTGGCCGCCACCGCCGAACGGGAAGCCAATTCAAAAAGGGACGTCGGAGGCGACTCGTGTTCCCCAAAGAATCCGAATAAGCCACCCCAAAAAGGTGAAAGAAAGAGATAAACCGGACGGACGCCTGATTAATTGTCCAGGGGCATCTCTTTTAGATTTTTGCCACTGTACCTGATTGACGCCGACGAACCCGTCGTGCCTTTCCGATTGAAGTAATCGATAGGTTTGGAAGCCCGTGGATCTCCCTCCACTGCGAGTACTTTAAGTCGCCCGTCGACGCCTCAGGCAACAACACTCAGATCCATCAGACCAAGCCTGACCCTCACACTCACCCAAGGAGGAATCTGTGATTGCCCATTCAGCTGGGGCATCCATCCTTGAAGCCGGATAAAAAAGTACCACAGGTACAAGCTCAACACCAAGGACCAACCACCCACGCACCTCAGGCGCCATCGCACACCCTCACGAGTCAAACCACTCGCTCGTCTCTTTCCCCATCTTCGGCAGCCTCCAGCTGCTCTCTGCTCAATAACCACAGGCCAAGACTGCTCCAGCTGTCGGGCGAATCAAGCCCCCGACCAACAGGCCCATAACCCATAGCGGACCAGTCGACGACTCATCGCGAGGCCTCGCCAGCCCACTCACTCCCTCCCTGCTCCTCCAAGAGGACCAGTCCGCGAGTCGACATCTCTACTCCACCGTCGCGACCAGGCCCAGCTCCCACAGACAGAGGGACCACTCGCCAAGTACCTACGGTTACAGCCAGTACCGCTCACAGCAAGCACCCCTCCAGGGACCACTCTGAGGACCACCCGCAGCCACTGAGAGCTGCTTGACACCTCGGAGCACCACCCAAGGGCCAAGTGGACCGCCTGGACCACCCCCCAAGCAGCAAAACCCTGTCGTCCACTCCAAGCCGTGGGCCCCCTCCTGGCGTCTGATCGTCGACTCCTAGTCCCTCGCCCTCGCTCCCCCCGGTATCGACGAATCACCTCTCCCTGGTACAGCCAGTCGTCGCCCGTGACCTCATCTGGCTCGTTGTTCTTCAATACCCCAAGGCCGCTTTCTCGAACGTCCCTTTCTCCCGCATTGTTCTGCTGTTCCCTGTGGACGTGAACAGTCAAGCAAAAAAACCACCTTACAGACGTTTTATACTCGGGTCGTGTTCAGCAGCGGGCTGCATCACGCAAACTTCATCTTTTTCATTCTCTCTCTCGCCTCCCTACCCCGGTCTCTCGTTTGATCCAGCACTGCACTTGCAAGTCAAGTTTCTGCCTGGTTCTACGGTACCCTGCAATTCTGAGCAAGCACCCACTCACCTTGCTCTGGCGACGAGACACAGAGACACCGCCCCCCCAAAAAGCCCAGACCACCCATTACAGGACACCACCGCCCGCGACCGCCTACCGCACCGCTATCGCTGGTCCAAACAAACATAACCAGCCCAACTTACAAACAGCCACCCAGCCCTGCCGTACCCCTTGAGGAGACAGCCTCATTCAGCATCCTCCTGAGCCTCGCCCTTCCGACGACCTTCGGATCGATGCAATAGCAGTCTACTTTCAACGCACGCATATCTCAGCTAAATACCTTACCTTCCGGCACCAAACAATCTTTGGGTGCCATTCCAGATACAAACCACTTATCAATCATGTCTACACTTCCTCCTGATCCGTACAAGGCCTTGGGTGTTTCCCCCGATGCTCAGCTCCCCGAGATCCGATCTGCCCACCGAAAGCTCGTCCTCAAATGCCATCCCGATAAGGTCCAGGACCCGACTCTGAAGGCTCAGAAGCAAGACGAGTTCCAACAAGTCCAACAAGCCTATGAACTCCTCAGCGACGAAAAAGCAACGACAGAAATACGATGACCAAGTCCGACTTCAGGAACTCCGCGAGCAGGTGCGGGCCAAGGCGAACTCATCATCAAGTCGCTCTACCCCCACCACCTACAAGTACGAAATCCGTACCAACGACCGCACGTATAAGACGAGTTCGCCCAGCGCCAAAGTCTACTCGTATTCCCGCTCCTACGAAGATGCTGATCTTCGCGGCGCCGACATCTTCGAGGGTGTGAACCGCACCGTGAGAAGGGAGGCGTCGTACCAAGGCAAGCCCTCGAGGCGTGAAGAGAGGGAACGAGACCGTGACCGCGAGATTCGGGAACGAGAGAAGGAGCGTGAGCGTGAACGCGAGCGAAGAAAGAAGAGCGAAGAGACCCTCCGACGTGCTGAAAAAGGAAGCCAAGGAGCTTCGACGCGCCGAGAAGAAGCAGAAGGAGAAGGAGAAGGACAAGGAGCGAAAGCGGGACTCTGAGGAGAAGAAGCGTCACGCGAAGCCATATATCGAGACGTACGACGATGAGGAGCCTGCACCCAAGTCGGAGAAGAAGAAGTCGAGCAAGAAGCACGACCGCGATCGCTCCACCCATCGGGAAGAGGTCCCCCCCGCGACAGAATCAGTGCCACCCCCTCCAATGCCCTCTATACCGACGGAACAATCGTATGAGGATAAGCAATCGGAGGCTCTGAAATATATCAACGCCTCTCGGCAACAAAAGAAGAACCCATATGCTCGCCATATGCAGCAGCCCCCAGCAGCTCCCACTCCTCCCCCCGTTGGGTCACCTTTTGCTGCTCCGGCCACGCCGGATGATGATGTGCGCCGGTCAGCAGCGAAGCCCCGACGTGGATCTTCAGGCGAGAAGTCCTACAAGAAGAAGCCCTCGAAAGAGGTTCTTGATGACCCCATCGAGGTTGACGTCTCTCCCTCGGGTCGCCCGCATGTGCAAAAGTCGGCCACTAGCACTGGCAACTTGTCAGGCTCCCCTCCCCGACGGACCAGCACCATGCCCGACGCGTATGCCGGTCGTCCGATTCCCAACTTGCCACGAGCTCATACATATAGCGGATATCCCGATGTGGATTCCCGTGGTCGAAACCGCTCCAAGATGCACGCTCAAATTATTGAGAGTGAATCTGAGGACGAGTATGAGCGTGAGCGCCGTCGAAAGGAGCGCAAGCATCGCAGCAAGAAGCATCGATCCCCCGAACCTCGTGGGGAGCATGTGATGCAGTATCGGGTTAATGAAGGTCGAACGACGTTGCAAAACTCGTTCTCGCGCTCTGCTGAGCCTGATGCCTATGGAGGATATTACTCCCACCATGGGGAGCGTCCTTCGCTATCACGCGATGCCAGTTACTCTGCGCACTCACCCGGTTACGCCCAGTACGACAAGTACAAGACTTCCAAGTCTTGGAACTTGGATGACGTGCAGTACAGCACGTACCCAACCTACCGCGAGGAGTATGCTTACCCGGCGGCGGCGTAAGCAACGACCATTTGTTTTCAACTACATTTCACGGCGTTTGAACGCATGTATTCCATCATACCGGCTTTTATTACGATTCTCTCTATCGGCATTCGCATTCTTTGTTTTCTTCCTGGTTTCATACACTTACGAAACGACATATGTCTTAACGAAATACGAAATTTACTTGCGGGCCGAACATCGGCACCTGCAAACGTGGGATGATATAAGGCGTGAAGGGTTGCGTTGGTCATCTGCTCTGATGATTTCTTTTCTACGGTTTTGCTTTTTTGAGATTACGCTCCCGGCATCTGGATAAAGGACTGGATCACGGTACAAAGACCTGCTCGCGTGTTTGGAGACATTCATGAATATCAACATACACTATCAACAGGTTGCCGGTGTTACTTTAACACCGCACCGCACCTATGGGAACAGTTTATGCATCTGGAGCTGCTCGCTTTACGCACAAGGAGCGCAGATACACAGGCGGCATTTATGCAAGGGGGACGGGATCGTGGGAGGTTCCCAGTCTGAGATTTTCCTTGCTCTTTATTTTTTCGACATTTGACGGCGTTGGGGATACCACACTCGCTTGGATTGAGATTCTTTTTACTGAAGTTTGAGGAAGATGGAGTCTCGACGAGCAGATAGAATGAGGCAGGCTTGCAACAGCCTGACCTGGTTATCAATGATGTCAAACCCGCTATCAAAGTCTGTTGCCTTTGTGAACGTGTTGTCATTCATTATATATAGTATAGAGTCACGGAGATTGTGTTGCTCCGTAAATAGATTGTAAATACATGTTGCACACCAATATTGTTGTCCTTGTTTCTCATGACTTGTGCCTTTGTTTATCGTGATGTGACATGACACGAGAATAGCTGCTCTTGAGGCTGAAGCATACGGAGGAGGGTTTGAGCTACTGGACGACAGTAAACTTACGCTGCCGGTTGGAGATAAGCTTAAACACACGTCCTCTCTTGGATCCAAAACCGGTCACTTCTCTAGACCCAATTCATACCCAGCCTCGTCTGTTTCGTAGTTGCATTTGTGAGAGTGGCTTGCAAACGCCACCACAAGGCAGCCAAACCCTCAAAGAGGGAGGCCAGCTGCTCACGCCTCTTCCCATCTTGATATCCAATGACAGATGCCTTGAGACTTGAATTTGCGCTTTTGGACTAACTGCAAACCTCCGAGTTTCATAGGAGGACCCGTCTGACCATGGGAATACCTTGTTTGTTTGCGTGGTCAAGTCCTACGCCAGCTGAGATGGCGTCGCATGAGGCGTCTAGACCGAACGCCATCTTCTCCCGCAACCAATACCGCCGCCCTCGTCGTCAAAACTGTTGCGCCAAGGCAGGGCGGCGCCTTGCAGCGTGAGTTGTCCTAGCAGATGGCTTTGCTTGAAAAAAAATGCCCGCCTCTTCTCCCACAACCTCTCCATTTACATCCATGGGCCTGCAGCAGCCTGCTGTGCTGCCGTTATGTCTCGACAAGAGTACGGGCTGGTGCCCCTCGGCTCTGAGAATTCCCCGTATGCGAGGGGCCTGCAGTACCCCGACGATCAAGTCACGAGGCGGGGAGAGGTGCCGTTTGACTACGATACTGCTTACGCTGGTCGAGGCTGGCAGGGAGAACGAGATGCATACAACAACACCGATTACGACGCTACGAACCCTACCGAACGGAAATACACGAGCCATGAATACGTGTCGGCTGCCGATGACCAATTTGGTCTGCCAAGTAGCAGCACCCTGAGGAGGAACGCTAGGGAGCATGCAGAAGCGAGTCGCAAGTCGCAGCTATCAAGGAGGAAATCGATGATATGGCATTTGGTCATTGATCTGTTGTTGGTCATCCCAGCCCTGGCATTTCTACTCTATGCGGGTGCCATCAGTCACTACGACGGACGACCGCTGAAGGAGAGCGGCTGGCGTACCGTCTCGACCCTGTACGACCTTGCCAAGTATGGACCTACCATCTTCCCCATCGTGTTTGCCGCCATCGCGACAAACCTCTTGACCGCCGTCGCAGCGTGGAAGCTTGAGCAAGGCATCTCTGTCCTTAGTCTCGAGTACCTTCTCCGCAGCCGTACCACCTTCAGTGCCATCACTTCTCCCCTGGTCCTCAAGTCGGTCAACTTGATTACACCCGTCATCATCATTTTCTGGGCTCTCTCACCGTTGGGAGGTCAGGCAGCGCTACGGGTGTTGGACACGGTGCCCAACGCGCACAAGCAGCCGTGGAACTGCAGCTATCTCGAGGTGCGTCCTGAGTTGTCTCCCGTGTATGGGGCCGACGGGTCGGTTGCCAACTCCACCGTCATCGCCACGTTTGCCGCCGCGCTCGCGACTCCTCCCGAGAGCAAGGAGGGTAAGCTTGACATATGGGGAAACGTCAAGATACCAATGATTGAGCCGTATCTTGGCGTCGACGTTGACAAGTGGTTCACCTTGAAGGATTCGTTTGACGTGTACTCTTCATTGGTTGGACTACCTGTCAAACCCCTGGAACCCTTCCACCCAGCCTTCAACTACACGTTTAGAGTCAACACGTCGTACATAACCACCAGCTGCACTGCAAATAACCGCTCTGTGGATCTACACGGCTGGTGGGATTACGTCGACGAGCACCGCGACTTTTCAAACGGAAAGGGGCTCATCATCGAGACGTCGAATCCCGACAAGTCAGGCACCAAGCCGAGACTGTTTCAAGTAACATCCTACCAACCTGGCAAGCTCACGAATGTCTTTTTGTGAGCTGGGAACGACGTTTGTCGAGGTTGAGATTGAGTGTCACCATTCTCAGTGCGGTGCCGTGCGCATAAGGTACACACCCGGCGCCAAGCCCAGCAACTTGACGTTTGTCGATGATCTACAGGGTGCGAAAAAGGGGAGGAGGATGGATCATGCTTTTCTGCAAATGTTTGTCAACATGACCGAGCCGAGACGCAACGGGAGCTTTTACCTGCCGTCTCCCATGGAGCTGTACCTCTTTAGTTCCGACGAGCCGTACGCCGTGACTCCGACGTGGGACAATGCGTGGAATTCAGGATCAGGGAAGGATTGGGAGAGGGGATACAAACAGTTTCCCAAACGCTTCACGCAGCTCCTCAACACTTTTTGGATCGCTTCCTTAACGCCCCTTGGCGCGGCACAGTTCAACAAGTTTGCCGCCCCGGGCGCAAAGCACGGAGCCACTACACCCGCGGGACTGACGGCAACGGGTCACAAGACGAGTAACGAGCGGGTTCTAGCCGTTGACAAAGCGTGGCTGGCCATGCTATACGTTGCATCGTTTGCAATGTTTCTCTCAGCACTTGCAGCTGCGGCGTTGGGTGTGAAGAGACGAGGACCTGATATTCTGGATTACGCGACGACGTTTATACGGGATAATCCGTATTCGAGTACATCTACTGGAGAGAATTCGATGGAGGATGGAGCAGATAGGACGTATAGACTTAGGAATGTGCGGTTATGCATAGGTGATGTAAAGCCTGATGCAGAGGAGGGATACGTAGCTATTGCGACGGTGGATAAGGCTGTTCCGTTGGGGAAACAGGGAAGTGATAGGCGTTACATGTGATTAATTAATTTTAGTTTTTTTTATCTTCTTGAAACGCGGCACGGTAGTTGACGTGTTGGATGTAATATGCTAAAGTTGACGTGTGGGATGAGTCTTACGGGACTCGGCATGTTTGCTGTGACTTGTGATGGAGCGTGACGGGAAGGGACAGAAAGGCGGTCTGTCGTAATTAATCATGACAAGAATTGAGAGAGAGAGGAGGAGAAGAGAGAATTGAGATGGAGAGAGAGAGAGATTGAGGAAGAGTTAGACAGGGGAGACTGGGGAAGAGAGAGAAGAGAAGAAATGTCTATAAAAGATCTCAAGTCCGCCCTCTCAAGTCCAACCTCATCAACCAGCACAACACATCACACACTCTTATATATACTCATCCAAACACAGTAACAGCAGATATAGATTCTCTCCCCCATTGCGGCAGCACATTCCACGCTTTTGCCAGCTCATTTCCCTTCAACTTGTCGTTACCCCCTCCTCTCATCGCACCTGGGAGAATTCCAACCTACCAGTGATCGAGAAGCAGCACAGCGTAAATCATTTCGCGCTTCTCTTCTTCCGAGATATTATTCTCATTCAAGTTCTGCTTTTTTTCCCGTCTTGATGGCAGAGCATGAACTCGCACGCAGCGAGTTTTCATGCGACACACGACTTTCACCTTGGACTCCTTGTTACTTCCCGCCACATGAACTCGGTCCTGCGCAGCACTCATCAGCTCATGTGTGAGGCTTCCGATTTTGCCATTACGACTCGCACTCGGTTTTTCGTCCTTTTTTTTTTGATTGCATTTGCTACAGAAGGCAGAGCTGGGAAAGGCTCGCACGCCTCTCATCTTAGACGCTGGCACGAGTCTTTTTATGCCCTGCTGTTTGTACTTGGTCTGGGGCCGCAGATACGACTTCATCATCTCAGTCACCTCCTCTTCATACTTGTTATACTCATCCAAGCTCGGTTTTCGTCCTTTTGGTCATCTTACTTGAGCTCGCAGACGACCGGGCACTGGCGCTAGCGCCTCATTTTTGGGCTTTTGGTTCGAGTTTCTCACACTTTCTACCGCATGGCCCTTGTCCATCATCATCCCTTCCCGTCATCCTTCCTTGGTCTGGAGTAGAAGATACGTGCCATCGGCTCGTGTGTTTCTTCTTCCGACCTCCTCTTTTCATTCAAGCTCGGTTGTCGTTCTTTTGGTTGGATGTGCCACAGAAGCAAGAGCTGGGAAGCGATCGCACGACTCTCATATTGGAGGCTGGCACGAGTCTCTTCACTTCCTACCTCTTGGCCTTTTCCTCTCATCCCTTCCCGTCATCCTAGGTCTGAGGCAGAAGACACGACTTCACCAGCTCGTGATTTAGCACCACTCATAACGGGTCCCTCCCATGAAGATTGAGCACCCCACTCATTCCTGGTTCAAGGCAAATTGTCAACCAGACATTATAGGGTGAAGGCGACTTCAATGACTTGGCGAATAAAGTTGTCGGTCCACAGAAGGCAATCACCATGAATATCATGATGTCTCAGACGAACATTTTCGGGCCCTGTCCCGAGCGAAGCAGTCCGTCCCTCCTTGGTCCCCGGCTCAGATGCACATCATCGAAGTTTGGTCTTGGATTCGATTCCACTTCTGTAACCACTCCCGAAGACAACGAAATTTGGCTGTCGTCCGTTGGTCGCGGGCTTCACACTGTACTCTTGCCTTCCCTGGGCTTTTTCTTGATGGGGGTCTTCTTTCTGCTTCAGCCCATGAAGATTGCCATGAACCCGTCCCCTGACTCTTGGGAGTATTACAATTGCTCCCCCGCGTTGGATCTACGATGTGATCGTCTGCGCTCTCCGTCGCACTCTTCAGACGATCAGATCTTGTACTTGCTTCCGACGACCCCATCACATTAATCACGACTCTTGAGCCCCTTCGACTTGGGCTGGGAATATTTCCGCCAAGGTACCCAATGACAAAAATCACGGCGTCTGCTCAAGCTGCCCCAATTCGAACCACACCGCAGTACTACTGCCTGGTTCGGCACGATTTGATTCCTCTCTGCCGACACTTTTTGCCCACTTCTACCACTACTCAGGCTTTATTCAAACTACGGCAATCATCAGACGTATCAGACGGTAGACATGTCACACATGACTGAAGCGACGCTTCATTCGAGTCAAACACTGTGTCATTGTCGTCGAATCTGCCCTCATCAAACCGGCCGATGATATACGTCTCTGTTGTAGAGAGTCATACACACAAGGAAGAAAAGCTGAACCGTTGTTCCTCAGGCCATTCATTCCCCGTCTCACCAAATTCCTGCATCTGGAACGCGCAATGGAAAGGGTATCAGGCCTCGGGCCCATAATGTGGCATCTTCCAAGATCCAGAAATGTACGCCGCTGCCTTTTGTATTGTCCCTGTCTACGAGGCCCAGACATCAACTTTAGGAAGCGAGAAATGCCTTTGATGGTCTTCCTCACAACCCTGGTCCTTGGATGGAGTATCTCGCGCCCGCACCTGATCCACGCTCAAATTGTACGCTCCAAGGAGTAACCTTTTCAGGCCCAGCCAGGGGTATCCTGATCAGCGAGCAAAATCACTTCTTACCCAGTCATCGACACCCGCCACGAGCGAGCTCCCTATAAGAAGTGTGCTGCATTGGCCCTCTACACAAGGTCTCGATACTGGGCCTATAGAGCGCTTCTTCTGTCCCTCGTTCGATGAGATAGTCCAATTGGCTTTTCTCTTAGCCAATAATCACTATTGCCGTCTTGTCGTTGCCATTCACGCAACAATATCTGATCTTCCCTTTCATAGAACAAGACGACGTCTAAGCGATTTTCACTCAATTCTCCAAGCCCAGCGAGAGGAGGATGCTCATGCGGCATCGAGAAGCTCCAACAATTGGCCGTCAATCACTTCCCCCCAAGAACTTATCCTGGTGTTGGACTCTCTTCCTGACTATTGCCGAAGCTGGCGAATACTACTTTTTTGAGATTGCCACCAACCTGATCTCTGAGCCACAGACAGTCCCTAGCTTCTCAGGATTTTCGACTACACGACATTCGCCTTCAATTCTACGTCGAGAAGCCTGCAAGTCCTCGAGTCATTCGGTGAAATATACGTCATCATGATTGGAGGCAAGATTGCTCATAGGCTCATCACGATGAGCGAGGTGTCCATGGTGCTGTCCTGCGGCGGCTTGTATTCAAGGAGGTTTTCCAAGGACTGGACACCCTTCGGACAAGGTGCCATTTTCTTGCCCTCAAAAAACATACCCTTTCAACTACAATTCTCAGCAATTTCTCTTGTGAAAGGCTTCGAACGCCAGCCCCGGCCAGATGCGCAATGACGCATCAGCATTCCAGACTTCTCATGAATCTTGAATGCACACTATGGGCGGGCAGATCTACGCAGAGCTGCTTGCAGCCTTTATTCCTCTGGTGATATACTTCATCATGATTGAAGGCAAGGTCACTCATAAGATCATGGCGGTCACCTCTTCTTCATATCACTTCTTCAACGTAAGGCTTGAGTTTAACTCTGCCTGCAACATCTTGGAAGTCATGTGTGCATACCACGTCTTTCTACCATGTGTGGCGGGTTGCCAGGGCTTCAAACACTAGCCCGGGCTGCAGCGCGGGGGCACAACGGGCCCGGGGCTTCTTCTTCTTGTAGCTCTGGATCTTGCGGTGTTTCTTTCTGACAGTTTCGCTTCAGAGTCTTCTTGCTTGAAGACAGCCTCTCGGGGAAGACACGTTGCTAGTGTGGCTACCAGAATCAAGGGGCCAACGTCCAAGACGTAAGGCTTGGACTTGGACTAGCCATTACTCAGTTTCGGTAAGAGATCTGATCCATCTCTCGCTCGATCTTTCGCTTGGAGACCAGAGACGACTTTCTTGAGGCCTTGGAACGCTCCACAATCTCGAAGAACACTACTGCGGCATTTTGCACGTGCCTAGATACACGTCCTTTGCTTTCCCCTTGACACTTTTCAATTCTATATATAATCAACCAACACATCAACAACTACTTGAGCGATACCCAGAGCTGTTTGACACGCTGAGACTGGGATACAGCCTGAATCCTGTCATCAGACAGGGAGATCTCGAGGGTGCGACTTTTCGTCAACGATCCCTCGGTGGGCACTTGGCGTGAGCATCTGTCCTCCGCCTCATGATCCCATGCATCAGATCTTTCACTCGCCCACGGTCAATTTCCGATGCATGTTTGCAGGTAAACATAGCGAATCACATCAGCGGGTTCTCCTGGTGTTGGGATCTACCTCCTTTGGTTCTTGGCCAAGATCAGAACGCCAGTTGTCGTTCTCTCAGGTGGTCTACTTCCTGTTGCTGTATCGCTTTTGAGTCGGCATACACATACAAGAACACTTGTCAGGTTTTGTGCCAGTTTTACGACAGGCTCAAGTACGACGCGAACAATTGAGCCCTGACAAGCAGGATGACATCGTATTCAGCCCCCAAAGAGATGGCTTCAGTCAGATGAAGTCCATTGCAGCATGGTCGATGCACTCAGTATTCAACCTCCATCTGTGCAGTTCACCTCTTGCACGGTATTCTCAGACACCGAATTCGGTATTTCGTTGAGATTGGGCAGGGTCGAACAAAGAAGGCGAAGAAGAAACCCTCCCTGTACGCCATTCCTCAGCGGCCGCTGTGGCGTAATGCCAACATCACTCTTTACGACAAAGACTTTCTTCATTCTGCCTACTCAATGGGATTTTCCTTTGACAGATTTTACATGATTCGGGCAAGAGAGCACGCCTCACACAACCTGCGGTCCAGTGTGGACTTTTATCTGTTCTTGGCTGACAGACCCAAGGGGGGATGAGGTACATGCTGCCGGGGTCTCTCAACAGAGGAACGACCTGGGAAATCTAGGAGATTTACTTTTTGGGTTTGCGGGCCAGTACAGCCTGTGTCCCTGTGCCTCTCCTGATTATGTCTCTCTCATACCGAGCTGTCTTTCACAACATACCTACACTCAGTAAGCGAACCAAGCATGAAACTCGCTCTCCAAGTTCTTCAAAACAATGCCGGACAGCACAGACTAGGGCACCGTCGCGAAAAACCCCAGGGAACGGCCGAGTTCCACGTCTGGTAGCGTTTGAAGAGGCCGAAAGCGACCTTTGGGTCCGGCTCATGAGCGTCGTCTTTTGTTGGAGTCTGACCAGGGACGATCCAATCCATACACGTCTTTATATCAAGCCTCCCACAATCCCATGGACCATAGCTTCCGGTCTGGATACTACTCTCTTTGAACACAAGTGGCAGCTTTGACGGATGATGCACAACATGCGATCAAAGATGCCTTCGTCGTCTTCTCGACTCATTGCCGCGTACCAGCCAGCATTATTCCATACCTATCGTCCTATTTTGTGCAAATTTGTACTTCCTTCTCTCACCCACTATGCCTCTCCACCACAATTCTCCACCTTGGGATTTTCCAGAAACGCGACGGGAGACCATCGAATCTCTATCACCACCCATACCGTACGAGTTGGCGCCGGAGAACTAGAGCTAAACTCCGGGACGGTGTTCCATCATTTGGATTGCTCTGTCTACTTCAGCTGTTCTCTCATCAGGAGACTTCAACGATACGTCCCAACAGCTGTTGGGGATTAGAATACCATTCTGTCTGCGTCCTTGAGCGTTCCACTGAGCGAACTGGTTTTCTTTGGGCTAATAAACTGCCTTTTCGAAGGGGTTTTGGGATCCATTGACCCCCTTGGCCATCCCCTTCGTTTGTCTTTGGCAGCCTACTCAAGGGAATAAGACCATGGTGCACGCACATCGTGGCTAACGCCTCAAAGGAGCACAGGGAGCGGCTTCTCCGCCTCCTGAACCACTCCAGCAATCCACCCGCTATACTACCAATGCCTCCAATTCTCATGAGCAGATGTGGAAGAGAGAGACTAGCGACATATCGTCCCCTGAGCGTCAGAACGGCCTCGTTTCATCCATCCATATGGCTAGCCCCTCTGTCCCCAGATCTACCATCAGCTTCTTCACTCAATATCTTGGAGAATGAACGGGAACTTGACAGCTTCAAAAACCCGCCTGACATCAGCTTCTTCAAGAAGCCTGTGAAATTTATAGCCAAAGGAAAGGCCTCCTTGCGACCTTGAAGTTGGGTAACATCCACCACTTTTCTGAAGACCTTCTCGATTTCATGAGACCTGGTTGGAGCTGATGTTGTTCCCCTTTTCTCTACTCTCTGTAAGGCGCATTACCTCTTGAAGAACTCAAAAACTTGGGGGAAAACATGGCCGTGAGGCCATGAAAGAATTCCAATTTCCAGCCTCGGTTGAATTCAACCTATTCACCATCCCATCTCCTGCCGTCTCGAATTGGCCTGGCCCGCGCCTCAGAATAGGGCTCGCTTGGCCATTCCTGAAACAGACGACAAACGAAAAACGACAGATACTACCTATTTCGTTCTACCAAGGCTACCCAACGCAGACTCTTCCCACGGCTTTGAGCAGGACTGGCTGGCCATTCCTAAAATAGACGAAAAACGACAGACAGGACCCATTTCATTCTACCAAGGCTACCCAACGCAGGCAAGGACACTCTCACGTGCCAGCCACTGATGGCTTTGATGCGGGTACCGACGCTGTTCTTACTGTCTCGTGGTCGTGGTGTCAAAACTCGCAAAGTCATATGTCACTCTCTACGACGATGCTACGAAAGAGGTTCGTAGCTACGATGTGTGCTCCGGCAACAGGAGAGGCTGCTGGACATCACATCCAACAACATTCGCGCCAGGCTGCAAACAGTTCAAGGAGGGTTTTCTGACTTTCCCCATGAAAATCATACCCCGGCACATACACCCAAAGACATCATTCGAATGATTTCTATCTTCATTAACAGAGTTATGTCTAAGGTGTGCGAGTTTTGCAAGTCGGCGTCTGGTGTCGTCTGTACTGGCTGGGCATTAGGGATCAACTTTGGTCTCTGGAAGAGTGCCGACGCACCACGCCTCTCTTCTGAAACTGTCTTCCCCAGGAATCTGGTAGATTCTCTTCGAGGGAGCTCAGATGGTGGCGTGCCACCTTTGCCACTTCGATTCTTGCCTCTGGAGCATCCCTGGGCGAGGAGGCCAGACATCCAAGCTTGCACACTTGAGCGAGTTGAAAGTCTTGGCTGACAGACGTCCCAAGGGAACAACTGGCGAAATTATGACTATGACCCCTAGTGAAAGCGCTGGGATTACGACTCTACAAAGGACAGCAAGCCGGTTGGGTCATAGCCAAGTTGGCCCTTCCTCTCAGACAACTCTTTTGGGTTCCGTCTTTGCCAACTCTTATCAGGAGACCTTCGACAGCATTTGTGGGTGGCTCACACTGGACCTTTGCCAGCAACGCTTCTCTATGTTGATTGTCGGGATTAGTCACATTCTACCAGACCGGATGAAGGGGTGGTATGCACTGCTCGTGTCAAATGTGAGCGAGTGTGCATACAACGCTCCGCTCCATATGGGGAGGGACCAGCTCCGATATCTCAACCTATTAACCAAAAGACTGATCCACAACTACATCTGGACCTTGTCGATTTCATATGTTGCTTCCAGCATCACTCGACCTCGTTCTTACAAAATGCCCACCTCTCATTGTCGCCACGCTGTACCTCCGCTATTCCACTAGATGCCAGCAACTTGGCTCAAGAGGTGGCAGGAGTTAGTGAACGAGATGAGAAGTCAAGCGGCGAGGTGATCATCATCTGCCTCAGTAAGCATCTGCCATCTTTTTGGTCACTGACGCACCGTCCTCCTGATAAATTTGATCTCCTGCAACGAGTATTACTGCTGCCGGTGTGGCCTGTCATCGACCTGTGGATGGAAGCTCTGGATTCAACGATATTTCGCAGATCAAGAATCGTCGACTTTCCATCAAGAGCTGGCTTCGATTTCGCCGATTGTGTCAACGATTGTTGTGTTTATTGTTCGAAATCACAAAGCGCTGAAGACGACGGCGGCTGATGAGGCCTCCTCTTCTTCCTGCTTGTACATCTCCGAGAGACATCTTCTCTCTTCATGCGTCTGACAAATGGTGGGCGTCATAGAGAGAGAGGAAGGCCGGGGGTCTACGAGTTCCCGGACCGGTCGGAAGACTCGACGAATATACCAACGAACGACCGTTTGTTGTGCTCCCATGAGGAAATTTTCAGCTTCAGCGACGATGGGCGATCAGGGAAGCGCGAATATGTGGCGTGGAACGAGTTTGATCTTGATCCGAACCACATTATGATCAAACTTCTCACATCTCGACGAGGCAAGTCGGCAACTATCGTTGTGGTGATCGCCTTCGAGGTTAACATGTCTTCCTTATTCGGAATGACATTCAGCGGAACCCACTGGTTGGTTCTCCAAGCAATACGGAGTCAAAGTCCATCCATGAAATGGCTCAGGCGATCGGTGTGTTTTCGGGGGCTTTTTCCGCTTGGCTATCAACTGGGTTACCCCAGCACCAAGATCAGAATCACAGAATCCGTGCATCGCCTTCTAAGAAAGAACAATCAACAAACACCAATCTCGCCGGCAATGGAAAAAGAATGAAGGGCTTTCGCCGGCTTGAAAGAGTGCATGATGTCTTTGTGCCTTGCCCCCCTCCGCCGGGTTATGCGAATCTAGGGAGAGGATACCATTTCCTGACGAGATACCATGGCTTGGACTCTAAAACTGCCAATAAAGCGCAATGTTCATCAAGTTCGACGAATACAATCACTTCGGAGTGGGAAAGGGAACACCATGGATAGGCAGAGACGCGACTGAAGAATTCCCCGTCAGTCCCCAGGCCTTACAACTGATACTCTCGCTACTCATATGTTCCTCTGCCGGCTGGCGGTTCTTACGGTCCCATCACTTGGGAGGCGGTCGAGATTAATAGTCCGCCTATGTATTCCTGTGATGAGGCGTCCCTGCTTCTCGAGGTCGTGGTCAGGCTGTTAACGACCAACTTTAGACTTCGTGTAAACCTGCAGAATGCATGTCCACGTTGGCAATGGCCTTGGACACGACGAGGGCAGTGAGAAATTATGCTGCTCTGCTTTGGGCGTCAGACGGTGTTTTGTCCATTCATTCATTCATCCTGACGATTTCAAGCGACGTCCTACGCGGGAAGAATGGGGCTGTGCAAGATTACAACATGATAGAACAACTCCAAAACCACAAGGGCAAGCAGATGGAGGGGCGTAAGGATGAGAGGTTTCAAGCTTTGGCGTGGATCGACCTGACAGCGGAGGAAGTCGGCTTGGCGGTTGAAGACTTTCGGACTGAACCATTCGTCGATACACCAGCATGTCTTCCTTTTCATACAACTTCTTCGACGAGCGTGCACCAAGTCCACAAAGGTGACGTCATCTTCTGTCGTCTTGTTGGGGACTGTTAAGAGCAGGAGTGCATCACAGTACACCCAGCATATGATGCGGCTTTTTTTGGCACTGTACAAACTTCTCCTTATCATTCACAACCACCCGAACACATGACCAGGTTGTACGATTTTGGGAATTTGTTTTCCTGGGCATGATGCCCGCTGGTTCAACGCAATGAAGGCCATCTTCAAACTGGAATTCTTACTTATCATCCAATCGACGCGGTGGTACGATTAAGGGCCGGGCTTCAACACTTACCTACCACCAAAAGGAGGAGATCATTCAGACAAGATAGCAAGAGACATAGTTAAAGTGGGAGAATTCCAACCTAGATAGAAATGTAACTTGATAAGAACATTGAATTGCTGCTGCTTAGCTCTGTGACGTTACAGTGACAACCTCCCCGTCCCTCCATCGATCACATTTTTACCCCTGAATCCATCACCACTTCTCACCTTTACTCTGGTCGTAGTTGCTCAAGTAGAGATCTCAAATGTCGTTGCATCTCACGAGCTCCCTCGTTCTCCTCCATCATAAAGGCCTCGTACATGTAGCGATTCACAGCCGCTGATGGCATAGACCCATAAACTGCCGATACATAGTTAGTCACCAATCCTACTAGGATATTAAACAAACTTACAACAAGTGAGTTCATCTTCCATACCACCCTGGAAAGAGCTCAATGCGTCCTCAAACAATCCAGGGTTCCCATCTGTCATGACCATAAACCGACATTGCCTCAGGTACAGCCAGAACCTACGACAGGGCAGATTCATGTACTCTTCCACCAGCAAAATACGATTCCGTCTTCTGATGCTCTCATCGACTCCATGACTCCAGGCATCAATCTTTATACGTAGCTTGAGCATGAGGCTGGACTGGTGCATGTCGTAGAATACCGTCCCCCACGATCCTCCTATGACTACATGTTAGTGTCGAAACCCGGGAGGACTTGGGAGAGAACACATTACCTAACTCTTCATAAGGCTTCATTTCTTCTGGAAAGGCAGAATTGCCGAATTCTTTCCCCTCTTCTATACGCTCCATGAATCGTCGGAACTCGAGCGCTCGAAGTCGGTAACCCTCCATATCATGTACCCTCGGAGTCGGCTTCCGCATATGCACAAGCTCCTTCTCCCATCCCCTAGCTTTCATGAAATTCTCCAAGCTCTTGAGGTACTTCAGATGAACCTGCTCAAACTCTCCCATGGATATCTTGCCGGTGATGCAAGGTTCAGTCAGCCACCAGTCCAGAGTTTTGAGAAAGACCTCCTGCGATCCAAACACAATGTTGGAGCTCATGTAACAATTGTCTAGAAAGACTCCGTTGATCTTTTGGACGTGCGTAGTCTTGAGTGGGAAGAATCTGAAACAGAAGCGGTCATCCTTGCTACGTCCCTTGCTGCGACCAGGCTTGCGTACTGGGACACCACCGATAATCTCGCTGTAGCTGTTTGTCGCCTTTTTGACGGGTAGATCATGAAGCATGGACTTTACCCCAGCTCCGTAGACATCGTCAAAGGCCGCCTTTCGCATAAAGTGACGCTGTTCCCGTACGCTCTGTATCCTGTCCTCTTCAGGCACTGGGAGAGCAAGAGACCTCAGTACCAGGATGAGACGTGGAGAGATGGGTGCGAACTCGTGGAAGGGGGCGTGGGCGGAACCAGCCCGCTCCCCTGTGTCTGCATCCTCAATAAAGGTGTTGGGGCCCTCAAAGATGTTGTATGTATTGTCCGAGAGGATGAACTCCTCGTCTGGGTTGGCAGGAGTGCAGATGGCCATGTAGCTACACTGGACGTGCACCATGAACCACATCGCATCGCTAGGAAACATGCGTTTCTTGAGATCCTCTATCCACTTCATCTCTGCGTCCATCTCAAGCGTCATGATAGCCTCGAGATTGTGGAACCAGACATCGAGAGGACTCTCAAAGCCGTGCTTTTCCATGTAGTCTTGAAGCAGTTCCTTGTCGTTGGAATTGTAGCTCTCCATGTCCCCGTGGTAGAACCGTCTGTGAAAGCCTGAGCCGCGGTACTTGAGTATGAAAAGGAACTTGCGCAGAAGATTTCGCTCGGTCCGTGTCAGCCATACATCTGGCTGCCCCTTTCCATAGGCCGTAGTAATCCTGCGAAAGATCCTACTAGCCTCAAGCTCCATCTTTCCAAGCATCCCCTCAATGCGACGATGTTTCTTGTCCGGCGACTTTATCATGTCCTCGTACATGTCCAGCTGCCCAAACACACGAGTCACTGGCGTCTCCTTCAGTGTGTAGGGTTCGGACGTCAGGCAGAGGTTGTTGACGACAGGGTCGCCTGGGTATTTTCCCTTCTCATGCTTGTGTTTCTTGCACTTCTTGGAAGGACCTTTCGCTTGTGGGCAAATGAATGGGTGAGAGTAGTTCTTCAGGAGGAATTGGGGGATGAAGTGCTGGTATTCTTTGTTGGCGGACGACATTCTGCAATCATAGGCAATCTAACTCATGTAGATGATGAGAAGTCCAAGTTCTGAAGCCCATAGAAACATTTCGAAAAGAAATATGTTCATCTTTCACACCATCTTGGTCACATCTGCAGCAGAAACGACAGATCAGGCTGAGGAGGCCGGACGCCAGTAACGTTGGGCCAGCTCATGAGCCGATATGCAGAAGGGCATCTGAATGTGCCAATCACGACGTGATTTTTCTTAACACTGCATTTCTCCTCTTGGCAAATGGCCCCCAAGCTTTTTTTCGTTACCGGCCTCTCTGCAAATGGATAAATGCCATGGGCTGTCGCACGAACGATCATGACCTTTTTTTCTTCTTCATCTACAATACCTACCTACTCACAAACCTTCCAAAACACACACACATTCCTTTGTTTCCTTTGTCTTTCATTTCTGTACTACTCTTCAATTCTTGTCTTACTCTTATCCTTCTTCACTCTTTTACATACTTAATCCAGGACCTAATCCCCCCCTCTGCGAGCCAGAGGGGGGGATCAGGTCCACACACCACCACCACCTCTCACCCCTAACACCACCGGAGGCAGCTCTAGCCTTCGACATCATCCGCGCGTACCTCATTCGTGCAGCGATGATAGGGTGAGAGGTTGGAGTCCCCACGAATGAGAGTGCGAGGAGTTCGAAGGCTGGAGCTGTCTCCGGTGGTGTTAGCAACTTATAACCATAACAACCATAAAGCAATAACACCACCGAAATCCCTTTATCTACCGCTGGCGGTTAGAGATTGGGGAGGTCTAGTGAGAGTTTGCACGTCCAGAGCCACCGTGAGTCTCGGAATGAAGATGACCAACGTTTGTCTAACAGTCTTGCAAATAGGCCAACAAATGTCGAGATGCATCAGGGTATTTGTCAACTGTGGCACTTTGACCAATGTTTTTGATCCTGTACGAAGGTTGTTGCATACTATAGTCAGCGACAGATGCCTTGTACAGGATCAAGAACACGGGCTAAAGTTTCGCGTTGACAAGTGCCCTGCGGTACAAGATCAACGAGCCGTGAGCGAAGATGAGCAACCATGGATTGTCCGACGCTGGTTCCCTGCGTCTCTGGTATACCACAATTCCCCTAGCCCTTCAAAGTGATGTATAGCTAACTCTAGACTACAGCCAGATTGATGGACCCGGATAGCGTCAATAAAAGGTGTCCTGTTGTGATTCCCCCAACCCGGATAGCAACATCAATTGAATCAACAAAGCCCAAACCCACAATTCAACAAACACACTACGCAACTTGACGAGTCTTCTCGTCCTCAAACGCAAACCCAGGATGGACGATCTCGAAGCAGACTACGAGTCGCTCCTCAACGACGAAATCCGCGAACTCGAGTTTACACTCATGACGGAAAGCCTACTCTTAGACACAAACAGCCCCGTGAATGACGCAAATTTTGCCGACACACCGCTAGGAATGCATATTCCTGAAGAAACGGACTGGTTGAACGCTCCTATTCCTGATCCAAACGATCCACTCTTGTTCAACTTTAACACTCTTCCGATCCAAATCCCAGACATTGACTACTATACACTACACCAGAACGGGTATCCAGACATGATGCCAACACTAACTGAAGACTCACCAAGTGCTACGCTGAATTCTTCGAGCGTCTCCGAACAGTCGCCCGTCTTTTCTCCAGCGTATAGCACTTCGCCATTATCTACGAACTTTAGCCCGAGGGAGCAACTGCTCCCGCCGAGCCTTGGTCCGACACCAACACCTACCAACGCTTCTCCCCCCAAGAAGAAGCCCCGAAAACGTCGGGCCAAGGCAGAACCCGGCAGTCGAGCCTGTGATAAAAAGTAGGACGCCTCGAAACCACCTAGTGCATCGCTAATGAACCCCCACAGAAGGGAGAGACGCAAGATCGACAGGCCAGTGCCATGTGACTTCTGTCCGAAAAGATTTCTAGACAAAAGGGATATGACGAGGCACCTCAAAACGAATCATCCTGAAGAGGCGGCCAAGAGGGGGGAGGATATGAGAAAGATTCCTTGTGAGTTGTGTGAGGAGACATTTGCCAGATCGGACCATTTGAAGCGACATAAGAGGACTCAGCATGGGATTGAATGATTGATTTTCAGGGACTTTAGAGCCCCGTCCTATCTTTGTTTGTTTGGTTTATTTCTTCCTTTTGTATCTAGGTAATAAAGTGTGTTTTACAATGGTGCCGGTGAGACTCGATTGTGGGTTGAGAGTAAGCAATGTCTTCGGAAGAGGTCGACTATATATAAAAACAGTACGGGTAAGGCAACCAGAGATTTAAAGTAAACGAGGTCCCTTTCACAACAACAAAAGAAAGAAAGAAAGAAAAAGACCAGGAACGGACCATAGGCACGTCGCAAACAAATGCATGCGACGTCTATTCCAGACGGAGAGAAAGGCGAAAAAGAAACCCCGGTACAAGGAATCGAACCTCGGTCGCCGCGGTACCATTCCCTTAGGTTATAAGGGCGCGGAATGTTAGCCACTACACCATACCGGATGGTGAGCTTATTTCTGGGAGACGTTTCTCAGACTCCATGCTAACGTTGCAGGGGACATGTCGACTAGGGATACCTACAACGACAGCCAGTGTAGAATTGATCATACTAGTAGTTCTCTAGATTATCTTCTTTTTATGTATCTTACTCGAGCATCTTTTTTTCCCTTTCATTCATCGGTGATTCGTTTCTTACGGTGTTTGACATCCCGTTGGTGTTAGTGACAGTACCCAAGTTACCCGGCAACGCAAGGTGCATAACAAGTCACTCCTCTCCTCTGCTTCACACCACAGCAGAACTCTGCTATTGCTCATATCTACGTGAACTATTGTGCCTAAATTTTTTGGGAATTTGTTTGGATCTACCCTTAGTCTTCCGTTTGCGCTCAAGCCCTCCCTTCGCACAATTTTGATGTGACTGGTGAGGGGAAGTGATCACCACCAACACGTCACTTTGACCTCGCTCCTGATCGCGGATCACAACCACACGCACTGTTACTCGGGAAATACAGCCTGAATATCTTTTACACTACTTTCATCACTCAGAGGTATGCCGTTCTTTGTTCCTACTGCTTTCCCTCGCTGACCAAACTCCAGGCTCCAGACAGGCAGCTCAGAGTTCACCATTGAGCCTCTCACTACCTCCGCACCACCTACTCGCCTCTCAGCCATGTCTTCAACCGAAGAGACCACGATCCCACCTGAAGGTTACTATGTAACCGATTGCCCGAACCTTGCAGAAAACAACACCCTCTCCTGCCCATACATCGGCTGCGATGGATTCGTGTTTCGCTCCGCTGAAGAATGCTAGAAGCATCAGAAGAGGTGGCACGAAGGCCTATATGCCTGCGGCCAGTGTGAGGCTGTGTTCGCATCTGCCCCCCCCCTCGAAAGACACCGTCGCGATAGTGGACATGTGATCGAGTGGTTCTGCTACGACGATGAGTGCGAGATGGCTGGGAAGCCTTTCGAGACCTACAGGGTCTACCTTGAGCACTTTCGCGAGTCAGCGGCTCACCAGAACGATGCCGAATCTGAAGAAATTCTAGATGCCCTGGGAAACACAGATGTTATCGCGCCGAGCCAAGATCAACAGGACCACAACTCGCCTTCTCAGCTCGTCGGCTCCGACATCTTCGTCTGTCACGAGCCCTGCTGTCACCGATATGGTTTCAACTTCCGGTGCAAGTCTGAATACTCTCGACACGCCGATGCTCCCTCTCATATCGCAGCCGCCGACATCGGCAAGACCCTTCTCGAGAACATGCAGCCCGGCTCAGCCCTTGTCGCCGAACGAGAGGCCATCCGAAACCGGAGATGCAACGCCCCAGGCTGTTTTTCGTTCGGAGAGACATTCTCAACTGCCAAAAGCTTTTTTAACCACATCGACAAGTTGGAGCACCGCAAGGCTTGGATGGTGACTTCTTCAATTGTCCTCGACGAACAGGGAGAAGATCTTGCGCTACCTGGGATGTCTATTGATGCACATGGCATCGGAACATGCGTGAATGAGAGATGCCCAAAGGTCAGTGCCACTTTCAATACCCCCCAAAAGATGAAGCAACACGCTCGCTCCTTCGGGCATGCCACGACCGAAGAGGACATGGACTCCATGGACGAGTCGTCCCCTGGAGAAGTGTGGGTGAGCTGCAATTTGGATGGCATGGAGGTCACCAGAGACAAGTCCTTGTGGAGATGCGTCAAGAATGGTTGTAGAAGGTTTGGCGATACCATGGTTCGAAGGGACGCCGCCAGAAGACATACCTTCTCGATGACGCACTATTATGCTGACGACGGCATGCCAATGTCACCCGAAACCCCCATCGCACACACCATGGCCGTAGATGGCATGGCCTCCACGGATGAGTCCCCTGAAGAAGTCTGGGTGAGTTGCGATTTGGACGACATAAAGGTCGTCAAAGGCAAGGGCTTGTGGATATGTGTCAAGAAAGGCTGCGGAGGGTTTGGCAAGACCATATTTCATTGGGGTCACGCCAGAAAACACTCGTACTCGACTACGCACATTACGGCTGAACAAGACGTTACGATGCCTCCCGAAGAAGAAGTATGGCTGAGCTGCGACTTGGAGGACATGGAAGCTGCCAAAGGCACCACATTGTGGAGATGCACCAAGAGAGGCTGCAAAGGGTTTGGACATGTCTACAATCAACGATGCAACGCCAGGAGACACTCTTCCTCAGCCGTACATGCTACCGCCGACCAAGACGCGACAATGTCTCCCGAAACTCCCACAACTCCCTTCGCGCACGCCATGGCCTGCACGGATGAGTCCCCTGAGGAAGTGTGGGTGAGTTCCGAGTTTGAGGGGATGGAAATCGTCGAAGACAAGGCATTGTGGAGATGCATCAAGAGAGGCTGCAGAGGGTTTGGTCACATTTATAACCAAAGCGGCAATGTCAAAAAGCACTTCTACTCGATCTCGCATACCAAGGCCGACCAAAACGAGACAATGTCCCCTGAAACCCCGACGACTCCCTCTGCAACAACCCAGAGCGTGCCAGAGACTACCCTCATGACTCCAATGGACCTCGATACTCCGGTTCCTGCTACCCCGTTGAGCCCTTCCGCTGGCCGAGGATCAAGCGCAGCCATGACCTTGGCAACTCCAACAAAGACCCCTACCTCGTTCCGAACACCTCCCTCCCGAACCATGATCAAGCTCCGCAGAACCTCAAACACCTCTTCCCAAGTCAAGAGACGTCAGGATGAACTTGAACGACGAAACTGGGAGCTGGAAGATCGGGTCAAGCGACTCGAGGAGCAACTTGCCAGAGTTCTCGGCAATAGAGCCACTCAGGAGACGACAGGTGGATGTGTTCATGAGCAAGGAAACGCTTCTGAGGAAGGGAACAAGGATGTTGATCATCTATACAAATTTGTGCGTTCTTCTTTTTCGACCCATCCCAGGAGGGAGAGAAGAGGCTTAGGGAGATGTGGACGAGTGTGCGCTGAAGATGACGGAAGTGTGTGAGTCGATGGAAACTGTGGGATCTGAACTTGGAACAATCAGAGGGGGAACACATTTTCTTTTCATGATAGCTGTGTAAGGACCAAGTAGATGTCTAGAAATTGTAACTATTTATTTGTATAACTGCGGTGGCCCAAAGTTCAATGAAGCGATTCCCAACTGAAATTAAATGCTATGCTGATGCTAAGCCGGGTGCGTCTTGCATGGCTCTGCAATCAAAATTGCAAACACTGAGAACGACAGGGAGCTATGGGGAAAAAGGTCAGTTCCTTCTTGTCTATCGACCCAGCCCATCAACGATCCTGTTGTTACTTCGAGCCACATGACCTACCATTCCTGCACGGCCTCGAGTCTCGCATCAAATCGAATGGGGATGACATGCCGGAGTATTTCCACGTGGGTACCATGATCTTGCTTAAACAGCCGTGCAAACGCATCTGATACTTACCCCTTTCGTCTCAACCGTCCCGCCAGTGTCAACTTCATCCAGATACCGATAAGGGCAGTTCGACACTGCACGTCGATGCCCTCACAGCCGAGAAAACCGTTTGTCAGATAGAATTCCACCTCGAATCCGTTTCCTCCAATTCGAAATGGCGACACCATTTAGGGATGTTTGGACTACCTCCCAACTTGGAGTGTCGAGACTGAAAAGGGGGATAACTGCAAACATCGTTTCCCTTGAGAAATGCTCTCTTAAGGCATTGAGTCCATTCCCAACATGGAAATAGAACTATATACGTTTCCTTTCGTTTGGCCTTGTAATTGTTCTCTACCATCCTTCTCTCATTGACAGTAAACGGCATCCCCAAACGACAGACAGTGTAATACACCAAGACAGGATGAATGGCATCAATGGGAATGTGATCATATAAATACTTTCTCCAACTTGAAGTCTTCGTGATCCCTTCTTCTTCCCTCTTCACCCTTTCCTAAACTCGAGATCCCACAAATCTTCTCGAGCACTCACTCCTTTACCTTCTCGGTACAACACTCTCTTCAACTACCTCTACAAACCTACGAACTTCGATCCATCATGCTCGGTCTTCTCGGTACCCCTACCCTGGCGAAGATGTCTATTAACGCCGCTGGGCGAGTTTGGCGACGTCTGAAGGCTAGGGTCCAGAAGAAGAAGCAGGAGGTCCCTGAGGAGGTCCCTGAGGAGGTCACTGACGAGGTCTCTGAGGATGTCTCTGAGGGTGTCTCTGAGGAGGTTGGGCACACCTTTTATTCTAACAGCTCGGACTCAATCGGTTATACGGACTCGGATATGGACACTCTTGAGTGCGTCGAGACCATCCAGGAGTGGATTAACACCAACTCTGACACCTGTAAGTACCCAGCACTCATCAACTTGAAGGACGTCGAGTTGACCGTTATACAGATGACTTCTTTGGAGCCTGGCGTCACCCCTCGGAGCCTAGCTCCATCGGTAAGTATCAGTGATTGTCGAAACCAGTACGAGACAACTGACAACTAGTAAGCTTCTTTCGACGAGGAGGCCGACCTCTACCGAAGCGTCAGCGTTCGTAAGTATTCAGTCTCACCAAGGTTGAATGATCATCATGCTAACAGTTGACACAGGTTGCGCTCCCGAGGAGGATGCCGAGCTTGTCGAGGGTATTGAGTCTGTCGAGCCTGCTGAGCCCGTCGTTCCCATTGTTCCCATCCTTCCCATCAAGCCCGGCAAGCGAACTGCCATCAAGAACGTTTTCAAGAACGTCAAGACCGCTTTCAAGCGCAACTCTTCCGGTTAGACAAGACGCAACAACAACGTATGACGGGTACAAAGACATTCAGACACAGTATTGAGAAAGGTTCATCGGGGTTTCATTGCTTTTGTGTGGGGGGTTCTATCACTGGTTTTCCCCCAAGATGGCATTGTGCGCCTGACATAGAGTCGTTGGTGTCTACACCAACTTCTTTCTTCTTCCTTATCTTGATCCATGTTTCATCCAAGTCTTTTTCGGGGGCTCGGGCCTCGCCTGTTTATACGTTGTCGTCTTGTCGGATTCTTTCGGAGAATCCAACATAGAGGGGGAAGTAGTATCAAGGGTCGAGGACAGAGTCGTAGTCGCGGAATAAACATCTCTGTCGTAACTTGTTCGCTCGTCGTGGTATGGCACTCGTTCACTGGATATCTCCCATAACAACCTCCTCAACCTTGTCCTCACCCTCATTTTCCACAGGCGCATCTACAAAAACCCAAGGTCAGTCATATGCACACACATTCCCAACACACACAAAAACTTACCCTTCATCTCAGCCTCTCCCTCAGCCTCCATCTTCCTCTTCAAAGCATACCCCATCTTCTTCTCCATCTTGCGCGCCCTCTTTGCGCTAACCTTTGCCCTAGGTCCGCTCGTGGGTAAAAAGTCCAGCCCTCGCGCCTCGTGTCGCATCCGCCTTTGCGATCTTGTCCTTGGGTGCCAGGGAGCGCTTGCGCCGCTCCTTCTTTGCCTTGGAGGCGCGCGCTGCGAGGCGGTTCTTGGAAGGGCCGTTGGGGTTCTTGACGGACGGCATTTTTGAGGTGGTCTTGACGGTGGGGGGGGGCGTCAATGTCTGAGAGATTGGGATGGTTGTGGCGATGGAGATTCTGCGATAAAGTTCGTTTTTCGGTCAAGAATCTCGGTGAGTTTTCGGTGAAGAATACGCTAAGACCCCGCCAAGCGGGCATCTCGATGGTCGAGAACACCATTGGTGGGGCTGCTATCAAGGATCAGAATTACAACAGAGGAGTCATGAGTGCTCAATCTTCAAAGCCCATTCCATATTACGCCTCATATGTAGATCTAGATAACATCTATTTTACACAAACTCCATTCCCGTATCATTTTATCATCAGATATCCAACATGTAGCATTGTCGCATCATCATTTACACCCATCCCAGCAAGTGTGTAAGCCAATGTATAAGAGCCCTTGTCTGGACGTATCCTGAGTCTTTCGAACCTCTTCTTGAAGCCTCTCAAGTCCTTGATTCTTATTTTATTGAACCCGAGTTTGGTGATTCCTGCCCATGGTGCTTCCACTGTCCTCACTATTGGGGCCGAGCATCCGTCGACTGGGGTCGTCTTCGTCATCGCTCATGAGTCCATCCAGTTCGAACTCTTCAGCATCTCGAATCTGGCCATCTTCAACAGCCCGGCCATGCGCGTGTGTATGACTGGTATCGAAATCCTTGGTGTTGAATGGAGGGTGCGCAAGCCGATCCCAAAGGTGGATGAGCATGTTGACAAACAGGAACATCAGTGAGGCGAGAGAAAAGGTGATGAGGATGTACGAGACGTGATCCATGCTAGAGCCGGCGACAAGATTCATCTGCTCCTCGGTGGCGCCCATGAAAAGGAAGCCAGCGGCATACATGAGCTAGATGTGTTAGCAGATGCGCTCAACCGAGGACATTCATGACTTACAAATACGGGGATAAACTGGAAGCTGTTGGCAGATCGCCCATCTTCTGAGATAGAGTGCGCATCCTTGAGAACAAAAGCAATCTCGATAATTCGAGTGAAGCCGACACCCATAAGGGTATATCCAAACATGGTATGTGTCGCGGCACTGACCATCAGATCCTGCGGGTGTGCAGACATAGCCCAGCCGGTAATAAGAATCACGAATCCTGGGATGAAGTTGCGCTTGGGGCGTCCGTCACGATCCTTGCTCAGCCAGACACCAGCCAAGCCAGCGCACCACCAGATAACACCCATAGTCGTATGCTGCCAGTCATTCTTGACCCAAGGACCACCCCAGCGGTGCTCGGTAAACGTATTTACGCAACCCCATGCTGCTATCACGGCACTGTCGTAAAACTCCTGCGAGCGTCCGCGGCTTCGAATCCATAGCTGACCGACGAGAAGGAGTATGGTGAGGATAATTCCATAACCGATAAAGGCACCTCCCATGATGAAGTGGGCTGCGCATTGGCCGGTGTGTGAGTCCTGGCAAAAGCCCAGAGCCGTAATGCCGCCAAAGATCATCTGCGTCCATGCCAAGATAGGCATTACCTTGCCAATGATGCCATGGCACAGACGGACAATTCTTCGAATCTTGCCGTTAATGCCCTTCTCCCAATGAAGCTTGAGATACACCCCGATGAGTACCTGCGCGGCCAGTAGCAGCTGGAGGATATGTGCGAACTTTCCGTGGACGTGGTTGGGGATGAACTGACGGCCCTTGTGCGCATGGCCGAGGAAGAAGCCAAGGATGGCGAGGACGGTGCCAACAGCTTGAGTTGGGACATGCCATCGATTTTTGGTCATCTAGAAAAGGTCAGCTTATTTACATGTGTCGGCGTGTGATCACCTACACCTAGAACCATGCCAATTGGGAAGATTACGCCATAAGCCAACATCTGTATGAAGATGTGAATCCATAACACAGTATCCTGCTATCGGTTAGACCCAATCGCAATTATTCACACTGCAAGGAGCGTACCAAAGGTTCTACAGATACCGTCTGGCCTTCGGGGATTTTGCTTGTATCGTGCTCATGGGCTTGAGCGACAGCTCCAAGAAGAGCAATGGCCAATCCCAAGGATGAGGGAGCCGTCATAGCTATCGCCCTACAGCTAACAGCCATGATGGCGTCCAGTTTCCAGATCGCGTTCTCAACTTCGCGATGCCTCTCCCGAGCAACTCAAACGTTGGCGACGCCGTTTCCGCCGTTTCCGTCGCAGCAACCGGCGGTGGGGGATCGTCACTGTAAAAAAGAAGCGGCTATGACGGCACGAGGTGGGCGATATCGACAGAGGTAGATGTACGATAAGCGAGCAACTAGGGGGGGTTCGTTCAAGACAGAGCAATTCAATGACTGCCTACTAATACCAATGAAGCTCCTCTAGGGAGGATTTGAAGAAGATAAAAACAACGCGACAGGAAAAAGGTTACACAGAGAAAAAGTTCAAGTCGCGCAAAACAAGGGCCCGGAGCAAATGTTATAGCTTGAGTAAGCCTCCACCACCCGTGAAGCAAGCCACTGGCTCGCGAGGGCGTCATTCCGGAGGCTTCGGTAGACACCAAGAGCCCGAGGGGGCCAAGCTGCCATATTACACTACGAAGGTCCGTGATTGGTCCTTGGCGGTCTGGTGCATGGATGCTTGGACCCTCTTGGGCATGGTTTATGCCCACCAGAAACCAAGCTTGGTCCCGGAAGCTTTTACCCCGCCAAGAAATGTGTTGATGCCATCGCCAAACGTGCATCCGAGAGACCCGTGCCGGAAGAATTACATCTATACTCGTATTTCCGGCCGTGAAGCCCATAGTATTCAGATTTCTTGGATTCATAGCCTTGCACCCTAGATACTCTCTCGTGAACAGATCGCCTTCTTCTAATTTACCCCCTCCCATTTCCCGTCAACCCGTCGGCTTGCGCGGCAAGAGGCTATACACCTTGGCTCCGATGCTTGGCCTTGGCTTTTCGCTGTCCTATTTCTTGTCCTCATTTCCCGGCTCCCTATTCCAGCAGGGTTTCACGAATATTGATTGCTTCTCCCGACGGCCGCTGAATCATGGTCGTCATTCTCCCTTGCCTTGCAGCTTGGCAGTTTAGTAGTTCACTGACTAGCTAAAATGTTGCACACTCACGTCCTCAACGATGTTGACATTGACTCAATGACTTGACGCCCAAAATCTGTCTGGATATTTAATTGGTCGTTCCATGCTGCGTTGCTAATTGCTTCACACAAACACTCTCTACTAATCGATCTCTATCCGCCCGAAGTTTCCTCGCCCAGGACAATGACTGTCATTACCCGTGAAGAAGAGACCACAACATCTGCTGCTGCTGCGGTTGTGGGGATATTTTTCTTGACTTTCTTCTCATGTATTGTTTGTGTTTGCTTGATCTTCGCGTTCAAAAACATTCATGTCTCGCAGAAAGCGCCGTTCAAATCGCCACGAGCAAGACGAGGAGAGGTCCAGGGGCAGGTCCCATTCCCCATGCAGTGTTGAAAGAGACTCATCTTCCTGGCCTCGGCAACCCGACCCAGTTTACCTAGAGACGACAACCCAACATCAGACGCAATCCAATGCATCAAATGTCTAGGGTAAGGTCGATTCAACACAGACTTCATTGGATACATCCTTTCAGGACTTCAACTCGTTACATATCATGTTCAAGGGCAAGTTGAATGGACAGGTAGAATCGTCCCAAGAATGATTAAGTCATTCATGAGTTTCTTTAAGCCTCTATCAAATGATGCTTGATTTCCCGACTCTCACACTCAAACGTGAATACTTTAGTTCCCACCCCCCAACGCCAAGCAAGAAACACCAGACCCGGAGCAAATCCATCTGAGCCTGTCTTTCACTATTTAATTATCCTTTGCTGCTTTCTCTTGCAAGACCTCCTTCGCCTTGGCCCATAGCTCAGACTCCATATCCCTCTCCACCCTCGTGCCCCGACTGTTCAGCCAGCCCACGTCAAGGTTGCCCACAGCTCCAGTTCCGTTAGGCTTAAGCGACGCCTTGGGCGGCCCGTTGGGCTCCTGGCGCTGAGGATTGGCCAGGTTGACGATGCCCGCCTCCTCCAGAGCAAAGATCTGACGCTTCATCTTGACATCGATGGCGTGTAGCGTCGTGAGAAAAGAGTCGGTGGCAGAGCGGAAAGCTTCCTTTTGTGCTGGGGGGTTCAAAGATGGCTTGACTGCTTCGCCTGAAGGGTCTGTGTTCGGGGCGCCGTCAGAGGAGGGTGTTGTGAGAGCGTTGAGGGCAGTAGCCGTGTGGCTCATGAGCTGGACGGCGCTTTGGTCGATGGCGTTGAGTTGCTTGATGTTTTCTTCGACGGTGAATGGCTTGTGTGTGCCAGACTCCCCGGCGTCGCCCATAACAACATCTGCCGGTGAAGCCATATTGTGAAGTGATATTCTTTGACGTTTGATGTCGGCCTAGACCGTGGTGCAAGGTGATGCTGGGGTATGAACGTGGAGGTTGGCTTTGTTGATCCAATTCTCCCAAAGCAGGCGGGCGTTTGTCCAGCGAAAGCGAAAAATGACCGAAAAGGGCTTAATGGATATTCACTTGAGGTTGAGGTCTTGCGTGTGGGAGTGAGAGCTTGCAGGTTCAGTGGTACGTACCATGGTCTGTGCGCTTTCTCACGATGACTGCAGTGTGTTTAAGATCGCCGAAAAGGGTAATAAACAGCAGTGCGGAATTAGGTGAAATCCCCAAATTTAAGAAACTTCTTGTTCAAGATTGAAATGATATCATATTTCCAGTTTCAGTCAATTGGAAATCGGGGAGGAGGGTTGAGCTGTGGATGTTAAGCTTACTGGGGTGAGTCTCCCCCTCGCTTAATCCTCGGGTCAATGCACTTCGCGCAACTCCGTCGCGCTTCAGCCTGCCTTCCGTGTTCACCTTCATCCTCGAAGCATCGCCTCAAACTCGGTTCGCCATCAACCCTACCCGCGCGCATCATCTATCCTCTCTTCTTTAATCTCCTAGTAAAAGGAACCTCGAATCCTCTTTCTCCATCTTCTCTACATCAAAATCGACGACTTGCGCCTGGTTTCGCTCTCATCGCATCCTCTGTTGGCTGCCGTGGGGCCAGGGTCACAACTCCAACCCGCACCTCATCCTCTTATGAGATGAGCCATCTCTAGAGAATTCGCCAGTCCTAGAGAGATTCATTTCGCAGGCGTACAGTTCTTATTCTCTCTTACTTGACATCCTACAGCTCGACAAACATCATGTCTGCACCAGCTCAAACTCCCGGAGCGCCAGCGCCCGGCGCATATCAAGGGCCTGCGCCGACGACTCCCGCCCCGGCTCACACAACGACCGGCACAACAGGGCAAACTGGCACCACTGGAGGCGCCATGTCTAATCAGAACCTCAACCAAATAGTAAGTTCATTTTTGTTTATGTGCTTTTGAGTTGGCTTTTTAGTTGTGCTACATCATGTTTATCGCCACCTCGATGTACTTCACCGCCGCACATACTTGACCACCAAGACGGGAGAGAGAGGAGTGAGTCGCCTCGCTGGGGCTGCGATGTTTGCATTCACCCTTGATTTCTGGTGATCCGTCTGATTGCCCGACCCCTGGAACTCTCATTGGGCGTGAACCGTAGCTGCAATTTGGCACGATTCTGGGTTGATCATGAGGACATCACTGCGAGGCTGGAAAGGACATTCAGCACAGGCGTCAAACTCGGGAGGACACTTCGGCTATTCGCACTTCTGACTCATGTTGTTCTTTCATTGAGCACACGGCCCACCGTCTCGCTCACGTATCACAAGCTGGGTCCCAGGCTGACAAGTGATGATGTATAGGTCACAGACTATTTGCTCAAGAGGGGCTTCAACAGGACCGAGGAGGTGTTTCGTCAGGAATCTAAGCATCTAGGTCCGGATGGTAAGCCCATCTACCAGCTTGCCAACCTTGGTCCAAAGAAGTACCAGAGAGCGTTCAACCTTCTACGAGAATGGGTTGAAAACAACTTGGACATTTACAAGGTAACAGAGTTCTCCACCTTTCATCGCTCAGTCACTAACAGCTTCAGTTCGAATTGTCAAAACTTCTCTGGCCAGTCTTTGTCTACTCCTTCCTGGAGCTCGTCAGCAATTCCTACACTGAGGATGCCAAGACTTTTCTTCGAGAAGTTGGCCCTCATTTTCAACCTGTTCACGCAGATGACCTCAAGACATTTGCGACCGTTACACTACCTCAGCATGTCAACGAGAACCCCATGACCAAGCTCTACCGGGAGAACAAGTACCGAATCCCCCTAAACCAGCATGCTAGTGGAGATCTCTTCAACTTCCTTGAGCGCGAATCCGATCAAGGTGGTTCCGTGATCAGACAACTCCTTGCATCCTACTGCCAGGTTGACTCCACGGCCCGAGGACCTATTACGCCATTCAGTTTCGAGGCAGTTTACCGGAGATCAAGGAACATGGAGATGGAAGACGTCGACACCAATGAGGGTATTCCTGGCGTCAACATTGGTTTGTCCAACAAGGATGTGCTGGACCCAACCGCACCTCTGAAGCTTGGGCCGCTGCCTATGGACCCAGACCTTCGTGATGATGTGCGTGCTGAACTTGAGGATGAGGAGCGACGAAACCCACCAGTTCCAGGCAGACCTACTTTGTTAGAAGAATTCGACCAAAGGATCAAACGCGAAGAGAGCGCAGATGTACCCAGCAGAGCCGACCTACCTCTACCCCCGTCCCGACCCCGAGACATCATGTTGGAGATGCAAAAGGTGCGAGAGAATCGCGACCGCTTCAAGATTGATGGACAGACAGGAGGCGTGGGATTGCCTGTGAGCGCCTGCATGTTCACTTTTCATAACACACTTGGCAGGTAAGTTCTTTGCACAACCATTGAGTTATGGCCGACGCTGACTATTGACAGCGTTGCGTGTATGGACTTTTCTAATGACGGACAAATGGTGGCCGCTGGAACGACTGACTCGTACATCCGAGTTTGGTCTCTGGACGGCAAGGCCCTTCCGACAATGAATTCCCACGAAAAAGGACGCCAAGTTCAACAGCCGAAAGTTGATCGGGCATTCTGGCCCCGTTTACGACGTCTCATTCTCGGATGCTGCCTCTGGACCTCCCCAAAAGCTCTTTGGCGACGAAGGAAAGTCGAATCCAGCTATTGACACCAGACCCAAGCTGCTATTGTCAGCGTCTGCCGATGGTCAGATCCGTCTCTGGTCTTTGGAGTCATGGAGCTGCTTGTGTCTCTACAAGTCTCATGATGGACCTGCATTCAGAACACTTTGGAGTCCCCAAGGACACTACTTTGTCAGCGGCGGTTACGACAAAGCCGTTAGAGTCTGGATGCAAGATCACGCCTCGCCGCAACGACTATTGGTTGGACATGACACATCTATCTCGGCGCTTGCATGGCACCCCAACGGCCTCTACGTCTTCTCGGCATCGGATGAGACAGACAAGTCAATCCGAATGTGGTCTGTGGTGACTGGAGCCTGTGTACGTGTCCTGACCGGTCACAACGACTACATCACTGCTCTTGAATGCGCACCAAACGGCAAGATTCTGGCGAGCGCCGATTGTGCTGGCAACATCTTCTTCTGGGACATCGCCAAGGGAACACGCATCAAGCGATCTCGTGGTCATGGAAAGGGAGGAATCTGGTCACTCAGCTTCAGTGTCGAATCCAATGTGCTTGCGTCGGGTGGCCAGGATGGTACTGTAAGACTGTGGGATGTTGAGTTGCCGGCCGATCCTCAGAAGGCCAGCGCGCAGCAAACTGGACACGACGCTGCAGCGACAGGAACCGATGGAGCAAACGCTGGTAATGCAGCCGGTGACGCTTCCCGCATCGCATCGGGAACCTCTGGACAGGCTGGAGGAGCTGGGACGACTGGCGGGACGCATAAGAAGAAGAGCAAGGAGGTCATGATCACTCCTGACCAGATCAGCGCCTTCCCCACCAAGAAGACGCCGGTGATGAAGGTCAAGTTCACACGAATGAATCTAGTAATTGTCGGGGGCTGTTACGATCCCGAGCGCTAGGAGCGACAGGGAAATGACCCAGCTGCGGTGCAGCAGCATCAAAGGCAAAAGTTTGTTGCCCAGTTCGGGATAGGGTTGGGACGGGAGACACTGATCGTTGCTCCCAACAAGGAGAATGGAAAGAAACGCAAGCGGGACATGGACTGAAAGGATCATTGCTCGTAGCTGGGACAAGGGGAGATGGATGGGTGGTTGGTAGAGCTGGGAGAGAGATCAACTCCAAGATCCCCTTCAGTGAACCAGTTATATCTTGCTGAGGGATACCTATCATGTACACTAGGGGACAATTTCTAAAAACACAATAGCTAATACGTGTACAACTATAATATCTTCCACATTATACTGTTGCCTTGAAGTTCACCGGAGCCTGCCAGTTCCTGGTGAAGATGTGTACGTACCTCAACGGGGGTGAGTGGGGCCGGCTCCGCTGACGTCCGCTCGCGCATGCTCCCCAAGCTTCCATGTTCCTCTGCCTCTGCGCTACAACATCGCATCACCTCCAACTCTCAACCAACTCGACCAACAACGGTCGCCGAATCACACGAGTAGCTTCACTTATAGATCTCGTGACTAAACTTATCAGCAATGGACGTCGAAGAGTCACCCTGGGCCGACTCGTCTCAGGCCTCCCAGCAGGCGTCGCAGCCCGAAGCCTCGGCCTCCCAGTCGTCTGCAGCTCCCTCCGCTTCCTCGTCGGCGCCTCGTCCTTCACGCGGTCCACGTCGCCTCGTCGCCCAGCCCACCCGTCTTGAAGCCGTCGATGATCCCCTCGGTCCTCTCGGTGCCGCATCCGACGACAATGCCCCTGCTCAGGACGCACCTCCGGTGCCTCCGCAAAAGGAGCAAGTGGTGATTCGTACCACCATGCCGCAGCCCCAGCAGCAGCAGCGACGACCTGTGGATCCTCATCATATCGAGGAGGAGGAATTTGATGGACCAAAGGGACCTAGGGCGCCCCCGCCTGTTGAGGCTGCTCAACCCAGCGCTGTGAGGACCAGCACTCAGCCAAGTGTTAGTGTTGAGCAGGCCGCAAAGCCCTCGTTCCAAATTACCGTGGGAGACCCTCACAAGGTCGGCGACCTGACTAGCTCCCACATTGTTTACTCTGTTCGCACCAAGGTAAGGCATCCTCAAGCTCCAAGATTGCTTATGTACTGACATGTGAATAGACCACTTCCAAGGGATACAAGCAGCCCGAGTTTGAAGTCAAGCGCAGATACCGTGATTTCCTCTGGCTTTACAACACTCTCCACGGCAACAACCCTGGTATCGTCGTGCCACCCCCTCCCGAGAAGCAGGCCGTCGGTCGATTCGACAGTAACTTTGTCGAGAGCCGACGAGCTGCGCTCGAGAAGATGCTCAACAAGATCGCGATACATGCTACGCTACAACACGATCCTGATTTGAAGCTCTTCCTTGAGAGTGAAGCGTTCAATGTTGATGTGAAGCACAAGGAGCGAAGAGAACCCATCCCGACCGAGAGCAAGGGTATGTTTGGATCTCTGGGTATCAATGTCGGCGGTGGAAACAAGTTTGTGGAGCAGGATGAATGGTTCCATGATCGCAAGGTCTACCTCGATGCGCTCGAGAATCAGCTCAAGGGTCTCCTCAAGGCTATGGAGACTATGGTCGGTCAGCGCAAGATGATGGCTGAAGCTGCTGGTGACTTTTCGGCTTCTCTCCATGCGCTTTCCACAGTGGAGCTGTCGCCATCCCTGTCAGGCCCTCTCGATGCTCTCTCCGAGCTTCAACTTACCATCCGCGATGTGTATGATCGCCAGGCCCAGCAGGACGTCTTAACTTTTGGTATCATTATTGAGGAGTACATCCGTCTTATTGGCTCTGTTAAGCAGGCGTTTGGACAGCGACAGAAGGCATTCTACTCATGGCACGCGGCCGAATCAGAGCTGCAAAAGAAGAAGTCTACGCAGGACAAGCTCCTCAGACAAGGAAAGAGTCAGCAGGACCGACTCAATCAGATGGGAGCTGAAGTTGGAGAGTCTGAGCGAAAGGTCCACCAAGCCCGACTCCTCTTTGAGGATATGGGCCGATTGATGAGGAGCGAGCTTGACCGGTTCGAACGAGAGAAGGTGGAGGATTTCAAGAGCGGAGTTGAGACATTCCTGGAGAGTGCGGTTGAGGCGCAGAAGGAGGTGAGTACTGATCATGTCTACTCCTGGGGTCTAGTGCTAACATGCCACAGCTTATTGAGAAGTGGGAGACGTTCCTTATGCAACTGGATGCTGAAGATGACGACTCGGCATTCTACAGACCCCCTGTATACCAGCAGCAGCAGCAACAGCAGCAGCAAAAGTCGGGCGATACCGCAGTTGATCGCGCCCGAGCTAGGATAGACGAGGACTCGGACTAGGTTCTCCGAGCCGATTGGTCTAGCTCCCTCTACCATTATTACATTTTATAGCGAAACGGGGGATCTCGAGTGATGAGAGAGGAGAGGGACTTAAATCCGTGGGGACTGTTTGACTATTGACCACTTCCGAGAACTGGAGACCGTGTTTTTATATCATACAAGCCTCGAGGCCTTAACACTGTTGTACATATTGAACCTCCCCATCCACCTCATGCTCCGCGATACTCGGATCTTGCCAGTAGTAGTTTAGACATGACACATTTATACCCCTTATGTTGGAACTGGGCATGATACCAAGGTGTGGGCAATGGCCTCCACTATCCAATGGCCACACCAAGTCGTCGTTTACTTTCTCTTCTTGGCCTGCTTCTTGGGCCCAGAGTCCTTCATAGAGCTAGCATCCTGCGCTGGCGCATACCCTGTGATAAGATCCGCATAACTGGCATCTGCGTCTGCCTCTTCGCCCTCTCCAGTACCACTGTCATATGCGCGACCGAAGCGCTCTCGGAAAGCAGCCAGTCTACCAGCCTCATCCAGCTCGACGTTCTTGAGAGACTTTTCAGAAGGCTGCCACAGGAGTGTGTTGCGGGTATCCTTTGTGGCTCGGTAGATTGGGAGGGGAGAGGTGGTGCGCATGGTATAGGCGGAGCCGTCGGACAGGGTGACGAGCTGGGTGAAGGTGTATGGCCGGCGAGGTCGGGGGATAAAGGTGCGTGGCGGACTTGGCCGAGGGAGAAGCGTGTTGGTGATGAGGTTGATGTTGATGTGAGGGTTGTGCGGATGGGCGAGAGAGTCGCCGGCGTGACGGGGAGCTTGGCCATTGTGAAGGAGGCGCTACGACGAGGGAGGTCTGTCGAGGCCGAGGAAGAGGAATTGGCGACCCTGAGCGGCAGGGGAGGTTGTCGTCGACTTTGTCTGGGTGGGCGGTGGTTGAAGTCGTTCGTCGTCGATGGACCGGGTAAAATTTGGGGCGTGAGGCCGATGGATGGATTGGAGGGTGGGATGCAGGGGTTGTGAGTTCTTATCGATAAGAAAAATTAAAGGTCCCTCCGTCATTTTCGGGGAACGAGCTTCAACTACAGATCAAGATAGGTAATTCCCACGATCGACAATCTTTTCCAGTCGAAAGGTCTTTTTTCTAGAAGGCGACTGGAAAAGAGTTTCTAGTCGATAATGCGCTGTGGTGGGAAATGAAGAGCTCTCGGGCGCTGCGCAATGGCGCTGCGACGGCTTTCGTCACAACGAGGGGAGGGACAAGAGGGATGAGCTCTTTGCGAGCTTTACGAGGCTGCGGGAGTGGAAAGACAATATGTCATAGCTGCGGAAGGCCAGTGGCATCATCTTTGGGGTTTTCTCAGTTACAATGGCCTTTAACAAGACCAGGTCAGACTCAACATCGTGAGTGCCCCTCCAACCAGAACCTCGGACTTGATAGCTGATATATGGCCGGGCTTAGACAACTCATTAAGAAGCAATCACACATCTGCCACTGCGAAACCATGGCACTCCTCCCCCTCTAAACCCCCGACCGTCCATCCGACCACCGCGACTCCCCTCCCCGAACAGCTCCGCTCCATCATGCGTCTCCTCCCTCACAGCGTCGTCGTCTGTACCTCGAACCAACCCGGCGATGGGCCCCGCGCCATGACCATGTCGTCCTTTACATCTCTCACACTCTCTCCCACGCCACTCGTAACGTTCAACATTGCGACGCCGAGTCGGACGTTGGATGCTATACGTGCAAGCGGAGGGTTCAACGTCCATGTTCTCACCGGAGATGAATGCGGCGCAAGAGTAGCGAACCACTTTACAAAGGGCAACGTGGGCGGCCATGTATTAGAAGATCTAGAAGGTCTTGGATACAGCTATCCCGACGGCGAGTCGGGCAAGGAAGCGCCGGTGCTAAAGGGCGAAGGGGTCATGTTTGCCCTGCGGTGCCGGATATTGCGGGACGCACCTGAGGGTGGGCTGGTGAGGGTGAGGGACCATGTGATTGTGGTTGGAGAGGTTGTAGAGATGGTGAGGGTAGAAGGGGAGGAGGAGTTTGGGCTTGTGTATGCGGATAGGAAGTATAGACAGGTTGGGGGCGTGTTGGAGAAGTGAAGAGGTGGGATAGAGTGTAGTATATATCTGTATAAAAAGGACATAGGGAGGGACATGTAGAAACGCACTTCACGACTCATACATATTCACTGCTCGAGATGTATTGACTCTCGAGGATCTTAGGCTCTGTTGATGTTTGGCGACTTGCAAAGTGTTGTACATGCAGGATGACAACCCAGCCGCTGCTGACCAGGTACATCTCGGGATCCATAGACCCCGGTCAAGGAGAGCATGGGCAAACAATTGGCAAACGAGTTTACATCCCTGGCAAACCCGAGATTATCTGAGAAGGCTCTGGAACATTGATTGTAAATTTGTTGTGATTCCAAGCACGGAATAGTAGAGCCAAGTCGTGAATCACACAAGGATCCGCCTCACTTTCCCGCCTCGGCACGTAACCAATGAAGGAAACGAGACATGGATAGAGGCACAAGTTTCTACCCCGGACGAGAAAGGGTAAAAGTGGAAAAAAAGAATAGCTACAGCCTTCAAGCCCTTGTCCAAGGTTTTTAGATGATCAATGTGCTACCCTATGCAGAAGCATATGGATGGACATCGTGAGGTTGCTTTGTGTGCCCAAGCTTATCCTCAACAGCTCAGCTCAGCCTTGCTGCCTTGATGCATAGGTTGCCAACCATTAACCCCTCCCTTTCTGCGGCTGAGCGCATCTACGTAAACAGTTTCAAAGTGCCTAGCAGGCCTCAATAAGCCTTGGTTCATCAAAACAGAATATGCGACACGCGCAGGGCATAATCCAGCACCAGTTGGCTAGAAGATTCGATCGAGGGGTTGTTTTTTTGTCTCTTTGTCGCTGGGGTTCGGGAGGCGGTGGGGACCTTTGTTGGCGGAAGAGACTAGAAACTCGAGCAGGGGGGGTCATCCATTCCTTTTCAGCCTCGAATGGAAGAGGAGGGGTTGTTTGATCAACCTCGGACCACTTTGAAGATTTGCATAGTGCGAGGCTGTAGCAGACTGAGTTTTTCTTTCTTATTATCAATGACTCGCTAGAGGAGAAGAGAAAAAAAAAATCTGTCGTCTTCTATCTAAAAGTCAAATTCTTGACTCGGTACCTGATCTCGCAAACACAATGAACGCCCGTGAGGCGATGCGACTTGAGTTGGGGGAAACGTGGGAAGGCCCTAGTAGGATCTAACCAATCATCAAAGTCTAAGCTGGGGCGGTGCGTGTGTGCGTGCGTGCGTTTGCCGCCTGGTCCCTTGATGCTTTTGGGGTAGAGGAGGTACGTACCTGATACAGCTAAGCTGTGTTAGAGGGCGGGGAGGAGGGAGGAGGGGGAGAGTGAGCCCGAGATACAGAACAAAGTGGCGGGCAGCAGCAGGCACAAGGCGGTGGCCACTTGCCGTACAGTAGCGTGCGTAGCGCAAGGGCGGTTGGTTGCCGTGGTTGCCTGAGACGGAGACGAGCAGGAAAGAGGCCCAGTCAGTGCCTGTCAGCGCCGCAAGGCAAGGCGGGGAGGGGAGTTTGTACGGTTAGGTTGGTAGGTTGGTAGGCGCTAGGTGGGCTCTTGTGGTCGTGGAATCCCATGGAAGCCTCACCGTGAGAGAAGCAAATGGAAGGAAGGAGGGGCCAGCGCCGCCTCTGCCTCTGCCTACATATTTTTTGACCTCTGCTTCCTCCATCTTTCCCTTCTCTCCTCCCAAACATCATCTCTCCTTCTCCCTCACTCATATCATCCTCTCCTCCCTCTCACCGGAGAATCAACTCTCAATCCCAGACGAGTCTACTTGTCTTTTGCATTTCCTTTTTGTCAAAACCATCTCAAGGTACGTTGTTGCGCTGCCGCCATCCCACCTCGAGCCGCAAGGTTGCGAGCAGGTCCCCTCGATTCCCCTTCCTTCGCTGCACATCTTTCGCCGAACAGATTGGTGCATCGCGATAGCAAAGGCATCAGCTTGACTTCTGAGCCATCGTCGATCGCATTCACCATCTTTTTCGTCTATGATTGAGTGCTGCGTGCTGTCGCTGGGAGCTCGAATTCCAGAGCCTTCCATACCCCTCCATCCCGCTTGCACAACCTCTTTGGCCAAGAACCCACCACAATCTACACACTATTTCAATCAATCAACCCCACCTCGATCGCTAACATTCTTCTTCCCCGCAGTCACGATTTTCTTTGATACCCGACAAGATGGCTGAGACTTTCGAGTTCCAGGCTGAGATCTCTCAGCTTCTCTCGCTCATCATCAACACCGTCTACTCCAACAAGGAGATTTTCCTCCGAGAGATCGTCTCCAACGCCTCCGATGCTCTCGACAAGATCCGATACAAGGCCCTTTCGGACCCTAGCCAGCTCGACTCTGGCAAGGACCTCCGCATCGACATCATCCCCGACAAGGCCAACAAGACCCTTACCATCCGGGATACCGGTATTGGTATGACCAAGGCTGTAAGTTTTTACACGTGCACCTCCTATCAATGCACAAGCTAACATTCTCAGGACCTCGTCAACAACCTTGGTACCATTGCCCGCTCCGGCACCAAGCAGTTCATGGAGGCCCTCACCGCTGGCGCTGATGTTTCTATGATCGGCCAGTTCGGTGTCGGTTTCTACTCTGCCTACCTCGTCGCCGACCAGGTCCGCGTCATCTCCAAGAACAACGATGACGAGCAGTACGTCTGGGAGTCCAGCGCCGGTGGCACCTTCTCCATCACCTCCGACACTGAGGGCGAGCAGCTCGGCCGCGGTACCTCCATCATCCTCCACCTCAAGGATGAGCAGACTGAGTACCTGAACGAGAGCAAGATCAAGGAGGTCATCAAGAAGCACTCCGAGTTCATCTCCTACCCCATCTACCTTCACGTCGAGAAGGAGACCGAGAAGGAGGTCCCTGATGAGGACGCCGAGGTCGAGGAGGTCACCGAGGAGGGTGACGACGACAAGAAGCCCAAGATCGAGGAGGTCGACGACGAGGAGGAGGGCAAGGAGAAGAAGCCCAAGACCAAGAAGATCAAGGAGACCAAGATCGAGGAGGAGGAGCTCAACAAGCAGAAGCCCATTTGGACCCGCAACCCTCAGGACATCACCCAGGAGGAGTACGCTTCCTTCTACAAGTCCCTCTCCAACGACTGGGAGGACCACCTCGCTGTCAAGCACTTCTCCGTTGAGGGTCAGCTTGAGTTCCGCGCCATCCTCTTCGTCCCCAAGCGCGCTCCCTTCGATCTCTTCGAGACCAAGAAGACCAAGAACAACATCAAGCTCTACGTCCGCCGCGTCTTCATCACCGATGATGCTACCGACCTCATCCCTGAGTGGCTCGGCTTTGTCAAGGGTGTTGTCGACTCTGAGGATCTTCCCCTCAACCTGTCCCGTGAGACTCTCCAGCAGAACAAGATCATGAAGGTCATCAAGAAGAACATCGTCAAGAAGTCTCTTGAGCTCTTCCAGGAGATCGCTGAGGACAAGGAGCAGTTCGACAAGTTCTACAGCGCCTTCTCCAAGAACCTCAAGCTCGGCATCCACGAGGATTCTCAGAACCGCCAGATCCTTGCCAAGCTCCTCCGATTCAACTCCACCAAGTCTGGCGATGAGCTCACCTCTCTCTCCGACTACGTCACCCGCATGCCTGAGCACCAGAACAACATGTACTACATCACTGGTGAGTCGATCAAGGCCGTCTCCAAGTCGCCCTTCCTCGACACTCTCAAGGAGAAGGGCTTCGAGGTTCTCTTCCTCGTCGACCCCATTGATGAGTACGCCATGACTCAGCTCAAGGAGTTCGAGGGCAAGAAGCTGGTTGATATCACCAAGGACTTCGAGCTCGAGGAGACCGAGGAGGAGAAGACGGCCCGCGAGGCTGAGGAGAAGGAGTACGAGTCTCTTGCCAAGGCTCTCAAGAACGTCCTCGGCGACAAGGTCGAGAAGGTTGTTGTCTCCCACAAGCTTGGTCTCTCCCCTTGCGCTATCCGAACTGGCCAGTTCGGTTGGTCCGCCAACATGGAGCGTATCATGAAGGCTCAGGCTCTTCGTGACACCTCCATGTCCAGCTACATGTCTTCCAAGAAGACCTTCGAGATCTCTCCCAAGTCTCCTATTGTCCAGGAGCTCAAGAAGAAGGTCGAGGCTGACGGCGAGAACGACCGCACCGTCAAGTCCATTGTCCAGCTCCTCTTCGAGACCTCTCTGCTCGTCTCCGGCTTCACCATTGATGAGCCCGCTGGCTTCGCCGAGCGCATCCACAAGCTCGTCCAGCTCGGCCTCAACATTGAGGAGGACGACGCTGCCCCTGCTGAGGCTGAGGCTACCGACGCCCCCGCTGCCGCCACTGGTGACAGCGCCATGGAGGAGGTCGACTAAATGACCATGCATGAGAAACGGGATACCACAAAAAGTCAACGGAGTTGAAGGGTTTCGGTTTTTTATGAGCAACAAGGTCTTTTATGTCGTCATGTTTTCCTTTGATGAATGCGGACTCGTCGGATTTAGAGCAGCCGCGCACTCTACCATAATTCCCGGTTCTTGACAGGAGGACGGGGTGTACTTTAGTTAGCTCTATGATCATGAGAAAGATGAGGTAGACGCGAAAGAATGGTATAGAACAAACAACTTGGTGTCCGTGCAATTGTGACTGTGAATGTGTTTACTGCCATAATGCCTGGCTGTTTTGTGATTTAAGGACTTGTGTTCGAGGCTTTTTAACACTGGTGACAGCAAAGCAAGGGTGCCAGAGACATCATGACATTCAAAACAAGCCTATGTGGGTATATATTTCTAGTCAAGCAAAGTGGTGGTAAATGCCATACCATGAGTGTCTATAATCCATCCATTTATTCCCCAAATCCCAATCCCATATGTGTACAGACAGACAGACAAGTGATGATGTAGTATAGAGGGAAAACAAAACGAGTGATGCGCTTCTCCGCTTCGTATAACTTATCGTACAGAGTCCCTCTACTGTTGATGATCCGAAAGGATGGGTAGGGAGGTGGTCAAGCAACAGAGCAGGGAGATGAGAGAAATCTAATCCGAAATCGCATGCATTGCAACTAAAGAAGGACATAGAGTGCGCATATCTAGAGATTGGTTAGAAATGTTACAAGGAGTGAAAAAAGGACAACGTACCAAGCTGAGACCTAGAATCATTGAGGCCCAGAAGCAGACATTGTTCAAAGTCTCGCGGCCACGAACCCACTTTGTGCGCTGGAGGACGACAATGGGCAGCTGGAGCATCTGACACACGAAGCCGTACCCGCGGAGCTTCTTGGTGATGCAAGCCATGACAATCTCGTGGCCAAAGGCAGAGATGAGGAAGGTCAGCGCCGTGGCTGCACCCTTGCCAATGCGGGACCTGGAGGCGCTATAAACGTGACGGCGGAGGAAGCTGTAGACGGGGATATTCCACTCCCGAGAGAATTCCATCCAGTCAGTCGAGTTCCACCAGTCCGAGTAGAAGTGGCGATCGGCAAAGCGAGTGATTTCGGCAAAGGCACCGAGGACGTATTCGAAGATGACAAGGAAGACGAGAAGGAATGTGAGCATAAAGGGGAAAAGAAGCCACGAGATGGTCTCGGCAAGAATCAGAGCCGTCTCGGAAACGGATGATACAGCTTGAACGGCGTCGAGGCGCTCCGAAGCGTCGGTGAGAACTGGAAGGATAAAGTCCTCAGAAATGATGGTCAAGAGGAAAATGCAACCAAAGGTGGCAATGATCTTGGAGATGAGCGAGATCCAGTTGATGGACGAGGTTCGAGGGTACTCGATCTCGTAGCATAGTGTAGGACAGAGGAGGTAGTCCGTGTAGTTTGCCCAGGTGAGGTTGCTCGGGTATGTGACATTGCCCATGGGACTCGTAAGCTCACGGGCGAGGTCTTCGCGCAGCTCGTCAACTTCGTCAGAACTATTGTTGCCGCTCGCAGGAGGGCTCTGAATTTGTTGCACGGCGTTGGGAGTCTCTTCCTCGTCATTGCTCTTGTTGCTATCACTCGCCAGTCGTTTCGCTTGTTGGCGTCTTCGCTGACTGCGCTGTCGGCGGCGCTTCTTGCCATTGCTATTCGCTGGGGCACCAGAAGTACTGGTAGAACTAACTGGGAAGTCGGCGCTGGGATATTGGTAGGCCGGTCGGCGATCGGGAACGGAGGAGGGGTTGTCGAGGGCGTGGAGGCGCTTCTCTGTTTCAGACAAGTGGCCGTTGTAGAAAGCGTACGAGTGCATCTTCATGAGAAGCACCATTGTATGCAAAAGGAAGAAGACCTGGGCGGTCCAAGTCCACTCAAAGTAGAAAGGCACAGCAATCCAGAGGGAGAGCCAGGCGACCTGGTAAATGCTCTGGAGAGCCACTCCTCCACGACTCCAAGTTGCAATGCCGCCAGGCTTGGCAGCACGAGCTGCGCGATGCAAGGGCAAGCTGATAGCAGTTGTAGCGACCATGAGGAAGTCGGCAATAGCGAGATGCCAGAGCTTTACAGTAAAAAGACTCCAGATTTGCACTCTCAGAGGGAAGCCGGTGTCTTTGATGTTGCGAAGCATCGAAGTAATACCCATAATGGCGAGGCCAATCCAGAAGAGGTTGAAGAAGCCATGAAAGTCTCGGTAGTCGCTTTCTGGATCGAAATGACTGACGCGCGAGGCGAACTCGATAGTAGGAAAGATGCGACGACGCTGCTCGGCTCGAACCTGCTTGCGAACGGTAGAAAGGGACTTGACAGACGGAGGCGCATTTTCGGGGACAGGAGTGGAACGACCACTAGACAATGTTAGAAGATGCTGGGCCATTGACATGTATCAAGAGCAAAAGAGACATACCTAGTCAATCCACTCGCTGTACCGGTGCTGAGATTATCAGGCATGAGGTGCCCATTGTCGTCGCTCGCTGTGGACATGCGAAGGATCTCGGAGACCTGAGAATGTTGGGGTTTGCGCGGGCGCGGGCGGAGGACATGATCGTGGTCGCCGGCATAGGCGTTGCCGTTGGTCGCAGTATCTATTGAGGAGCTCATCCTCGCGGTATCGGTATCGTGGTGGTGGCGATCAATCTCGGAGGCGCATCGGGCGAGTCTGTTGACGATCTACTCTCTCGGGGGGCAAGCTCTCAGAGGGTGAAGATGACAGAATAAGTCGAGTGGCGCAAACAAGGAATGACGCAGAATAGATAGCCCAGAGGAGAACGATAATAAAAAGTGAGAAAAAGCAAAAGTTGGGGCTTTTGTGTGGTGAGACACGATAATGATAATTGTTCAGACGCTGCTTATCTTCCCCAGTCGTCAACGACTTGTAAGGAGATGGATGATGTCGAAATGGGAAGTGGAAGAGGGGGGGAAAGGGAAGGTAGAAAAAGGAAGCTAAGCAAAAAGGAAGAGGAAGGAGAAAGAAACGAAAAAGCCACAACAAGCTGTCATAGGCAGACAGTTTCTTGTTGGGAAGGCGCGACTTTGGTTTCGGGTTAGGCTGGGTGAATGAGTTGTGACTGTCTGTGACTGCCGTGTGTGCGAGCGAATGCGACTGCAACTCTTCGGCTGCGGCGGGATGCTCCTTCCAGATGACAGCTGCCCTCTTTTTAGTGCTCTTTCCACTTGCTCCCTCCTGTAACACCCCTGGAGGCGTATGACGTAAGGCACCCACGAGTCGGAGCTCCGCGTCGTCATTACATGCACGCTGTTTAAACATCCGACGGACGAGGATGAGGGATTCGTGTGACTGCATACCCAGTATAGATAGAATCCATCGTTCATCCGATCTGGTGCATAATTCACACGTTATTACGCTGCCAGGCTGGCTTGTTCTAGGCGTTCTAGGCAGACAGTACAGGCAGGTACGTCAATTAGTCGAGTCCACGTCTGTATAACCTCATTCATAGTGCCATTTTTCGTCATGCATAATTCACTGCCTTAACACAGCCGGCCTATCCGCGTATCAATTTTACTCGTATCTCTCGCTCCATGGAAAATTCGTAAATCGTATTCCAATCCCCGCCATTCGCCAAGAACTTTCAACTCATCATTCATCTACGGAACATCCGGACTACGCCTTGCGATCCGCCCAAGGACACCGTGCCCAGCCATTGATCAACATCACTTGATTCACACGGCCTCCCACGCTGTCTGTCCATGCCACATTTGCCTCTTGTGTGGCTGGACCGTTGAAGCTCGAAACGTTGCTTTAGAGTTCATCCACAACAGATCAAAGCCAATCTCGCAGCATGGCAAGCAGTATTTAACATCGGCTAGGGCCGTCCCGAACCTTCACTGACAACACGTCTCAGTTACAGTATGCAGTAGTTCAAGGTCAATTCATGTTGGCAGGGAGCATCGGTTCCCGAGAATGATACTGGTTCTTATCAACAAGCGAGAACTCGAAATTAATTATATACAGCATTTCGGAGCGCCTAGGCCATGAGGACTCCGAAGAAGAATGCAACAGCAAGGGCCATACAAGTCGGCGGCTCGGCCAATTTGGAGCCTCCGCTGACAACGACGGCAGGTACTGGTTCTTCGGGCTTCGAACTAATTACGGGCTCCTTGACTGTGACAAGGGTGGGTGGAGGAAGCCGCAGGAGGAGGAGCTGTGGGCTCTTCAACACCCTTGGGGCAACGCCAGTGATCTCTGTGCGGTCTGCAGCCGTTGTTCTCAGCTCCGGCACGGCCTCGCTACCTGGCGCTTCACCAGGGGCATACAAGGGTTCTTCGATTCCTTCAGGGCAATGCCAGTGGTCTCCATGAGGCGTACAACCTTTATGCTCGGCTCCGGCGCCAGTTTTCTCGTCACCTGCACTTCCTGATGCTTCACTTGGGGGATACGGGGGCCCTTCAAGGTATCAATTCAGCAGCTAAGCTCATGGTAGGTTTGACTTCCAGTGATCTCCATAACATGACCACATGGAGCCTGTAGGAGAAGGCGGTGGCTTGCCATCGTCTGTGGCGGTTGGAGAAGGCGCACTGTGCCCTCAAGGAGAGTCAGTCATGGTACTTAGCAGCATCTTCAAATCACCTACAATGGCCTCCATGTAGAGAGCGAATTGAGCCGGTAGATGATGGGGAGAGTTTATCCCTGTGTTGTAGCGCACTTGGTCACAGTGAAAGTGGACGAGATGATGTGATACCCGTCAGCCTCGAGAATGTCTGAGGCAATGAAGCCATAGACGATCTTTAGTGGCTTTCCATCCTTGTCGAGGAGATACTAAGTGTAGATGGGAACACGGGAACCGATCCAGGTCCATCCCTCGGTGTAGTACATGAAGTTGATGGAGCTGTACCAACTAGTGGAGTCGGTGACGCTCGTGTCGATGCTGTAGCGGATGCTGATGCTATTCTGTACCTTCATCGAGTCAGTGAGGCTCAATTGGGCTCGTTGTTCTCTGAGTCTTACGTGCAAGCCGAGGCTGGAGGCTCAGTCACGGTACGAGGGAGAATGGCAGCTGAGACGGCCGAGACCAAGACGAGACTCGAGGCGAAGGTTTTCAAGGCCATGCTGGATTGTCGGCGGTCAAGATCAGAGATGGCTCAGAGAAGCTGAAGCTCTTGGATTGACCAAAAGATGACGACCCCAGAAACAAACCAGTTTTATATAAATCATTTCCATCTCTTCTGTCATCTTTGTTCAACTTGGTCACCTCCAAAGCTGAACCTCCCTCTCATGATTGCCTCCTCCTGCCCTGACCACGCGGCTGCTGGCGATCTCATCCCAAGCGCGGCGTTTAATACTTTATCAGCGACTTTCCCTCTTTGAGTAGGAGCTATTAGGGAGCTGCGCCGTCATCAAGGTGATTTTGTAAAAAGAAATCTCGCATGATGTCAGCGTCGCCCTTCGTTTCTGCCGGATATCTGTAACTCGCACCTGAGCAACAGCAGACGCACCGCAAGACAGGCATTCTCAGCGGAGTCTTAGCTCCAAGTATCAAGCTCACTCAATAAGAGGGATGAACAAAGAAGAGATTTTGACAAAACTTGAGTTTGAAGGGGCAAACTGAGGAAGAGTGACAAAGGCATCGCCAGATCACACAAAGATTGATGATGCTGAACGAGAAGAGACTTGTAGAAATTTCCACCACTTCATACAGCTCACGCTTTCCCAGTGGTTCCAAAGCCAGCATGTAACTGCAATCTTCCTTCGCTTGCTCTCCATGTCTAACCCTTCCGCAGCAGTCTCCCACTCCCTTAATTCCGAGGAAGCAAAATACCAGTGCTCCCATCCTTACCAGGAATGTATTCAAGGTCCTTCCGATAATCCCGAACCTCCTCAACAAGATAGACACGCTGCGAATGCGTCGTAACAAGTCGAGCAAAGTTCCAGAGGTTCTTATAGGCATCTCTATCAGGGGGCAGCTCCATCAGCAACTCCCGCAGGGCCTGGAACTGAGGTTCTGCCAAGATTGGGTCCTCCTCCTCGGCCGTGTACTCGTAGCTTGTCATGTCGTTGCCCTTGGCCTCAAACAGAAGCGACAGCCAGGAAGGGTCATATTGCTGACACCAGTCAAAGAGCTTTTTCTTCATGCGTTCGCTGAGGACCTTGATGACAGGTCTGTTGAGCCATCTTCTCATGCTGGGGATCAGAGCCACCTGGTCAAAAGACATGTCGCAGATCCTGGTCTCCACGCCTCCGGCTCTTTTCATGGCGTCTTTTTCGCGTGATGAGGAATTTTTCGCTGGTTGCCGACCTTTGGTTCCGAGCGTAGAGCGGGCGGTGGTCGTTCAAGCTCTGACTTCACCTCAGAAGCCGACCTTTTTCTTTCCGCGTGGCATGATTTGAGCGTGAAGACGGGAGTCGAGCGCCCTGTAGCCTTCTCAAATCACCGGAGTAAGGCACGTTCTATCCATTTGAAACGTCAGTAATGAAGCAAGGTTTTTGTCGAGATGAATAGTGGTGCCTACTATGTTGATCTGAACGAGTTCAGTGTAATAGGGGGGTTCAAGAGGCAATCTAGGCTGGGACTGGAGCCTTGTTCAGTGTCAATCGCAACGCAAGTACCATGCTTAGAGACGTACCACTGCTGCTATGATGATTTCATGGTTAAGTCAAAAACACGTTTCGTGTTTTGGGTGTGTTATGGTGGAGGCAGCAAACCATGAGGTAGGCGGCAGTGACAAGCACCTGGCCGGCAGTGATTCACTGCCATCCCAACAACGGAGAATCTTAGGAATCCCAGAAGCGAGCATGAAGGATTTGAGGTTCTGGCTCATCTTCTGCGTGAATTGGGCGTCTTTTTATATTGGGTTGAAGCCTGTGTCTACTACTTTCTGTATCAGGGGGCATCAGTCTTCGAGGCTCTACAACCTGATATCATTTCTCTATAGACCCATCTCTTCTATCTAAGTGTCATAAGGATACCACATATATAGAGATGTTATAGCTTTTACGGGCTGTCTATGGACATCGTCAACTTCAAAGCTGTCTAGAGCAAAAAGATTGATCAGCCAGTCAACGAGTGGGAAAAGGCCAGTAACAAAAAGAAACTCCGGTACAGGGAATCGAACCCTGGGCTCCGCGGTACTTGATCTCTCAGGTTATGAGAGCGCGAAATGTTAGCCACTACACCATACCGGATAGTTGTTTTGTTGATGGAAGCGGCGTTGAGAACAGGGTCCAAGGAGAGAGCAAGGGGAGCGTTGGCGTTGGCCTCAACTGTGCCGACTCCGCAAGTAGAGGCATCCATATTGTTATAGAATCTTGATCTTGATCATGCTTTTGATCAAATGCCGATAGCAAGGGAGTAACCATTTGATAGGACAGAGGGAACGTTGACAAGGAATGAAGCTGGTTGACGTGGTCCAAGTCGCCCAGGCGCCCTCGATGAGACATTGCATTGATCCTTGCTTATGCCCCGTGACTTGGACCTCTCAGGGATTACGGTGAACACGGGCCGGTACAAAGCCCGAACCGCCGACATACTTTCGCCTACGTAGCCTTCCATCACGTCTCAGAAGCCAACTACAACTCAACGACAGCTTCACAACGAGAACACTTAGAGCTATCTGCTCTCATTCAGCGCTCGTCTGGCGCCTCTTGTTCCCCTTGGCCATCTCCTCTTTGCATCAGTAGCCAATCAGCGTCCGGTATGGTGTAGTGGCTAACATTTCGCGCTCTCATCCTTCAGTTGAGAGATCATCTTGAACCGCGGAGCCCAGGGTTCGATTCCCTGTACCGGAGACCTTATCTTTTTGCTTGCTGAGCGAGTGGTTGAATTCTCTTTTTGTCCCTTTACCAAACAACGTTAGATTGCGGTCAAGGACACTGATCCTCGCGGCCTCTCGACTGAAATACAAGTGTCATGGTAAGTTGCAGTCACCCCCAGGGGCTCGAGATCACAGTTGGCTCAGGTCTTAACCAGACGACTATGAGCATGATTTGTTGTCATTAAACAAAAATAACTAACTGGGACGGATAGGCCTAGAACGGCAGAGTTCTCAATGGCTTTGCCGATGCTTCAGCTAATACCCTGCCTGGACATGGACATACACGAATCCTGGCAACAAAGATCAGCGTTTAGCACTGACTCTACGTCCCCGAATTCACCATCTCATACTTAGTCCAACGGCTTTCCCTAAACCAGTCACCATCCTGGCCTTAACAACGTCATGCCACACAACTCAGATGACAGACATCCAGCTACCCCTCCCCCGCAACTTGAGTGTTTCCCACAACGCCGAAACTCAACAATAGCCAATCATATCCGGTATGGTGTAGTGGCTAACATTTCGCGCTCTCATAACCTGAGGGATTCGTTCCGCGGAGCCCAGGGTTCGATTCCCTGTACCGGAGAAATCTCATCTTTTTGGCCCTGGCGGAAAGGTTGGGTGTTACTTTTTGCCATTCTCGTCAACCCTAGCGATCAAACTCGCCACCCAGGGATGAGTGAGTCTTTTTGGACTTTGTCCGTTTACAAATCCATCATGTTCCATGGCAGGTCATCCGAGAAGGACCAAGTGTTATGACAACTGTTGGCGGGCTCAGAAGCCTTGGTTGACCGAACTTGGTTCTTCTGTCGAGGCTGATGAACCTAGACATACTCGTCAGCCAATTGAGTTCAACCCTGGCAACTGCCGTTTAGTCACTGCAACTCTAAACGAACGGGGATTGTCTCGGAGAGGACTTGACACATTACTCATCCTGCCAACACCAAGCAGGGAGTCAAAGCTGACCGCCATCTTCCATCAACATGCCCAACCACCATCCCATCAACATGACCCTCTTCCCCAATCCTCATCAATGACAACACATCGATCTAGCATCACTGGACTCCGCAGTGTTAGGCGTCCTACCCATCGAGATCATCATCAACAGCCAATCACAATCCGGTATGGTGTAGTGGCTAACATTTCGCGCTCTCAACTTCAAAGCTGAGGGAACAGTACCGCGGAGCCCAGGGTTCGATTCCCTGTACCGGAGAGTATCTCTTGTTGACAGGCTGTCCGTCTGTCCCGGTCTTTTTGCTGGTCGAGATGTCGTGGTTCAGTATTGCCTTAGTGGGTGAGCGCAGAGTTGGTCAACTTCTCCGAACCAAACATGCTCGGGACGACAGGATGGGGTGGGGAGTAGTTTACTCCGTCAGTATCTTGAACATCAGAGGAGAAGCTGGAAGCTGGGTTGCCGTCAGTGGCCTCCCGCCGTCAGAGCATGCACGACTAAGCCCCTTCTCTTATCTCTTCCTGCCCTTGTATTTGCTAATATCCTTATCTACGATAGCTGCTATCTTGCGTTGGTCGACGGGCATCTGTACCCGGTATATCAAAACAAGATATCAGCGTGATTCCTATACGTACAGGACATCTGGGAAACCCAGGACATGGCCAGGATAACCAGGCCTCAGACAAGATAACCCCTTGTTTAAACATGGTGTCCATCGAATACAGCAGCCGTCGCTGTTCTCTTCAACGACACTTCTCACAACTCCATGAAGAAGGGTGTGAAGATGACATCCTCTAGAGCTAACGGAGGAGGCCTAAGCCCTGAACTTCAACATAAGAAACTATTGACAGCTACAACATATGCAAACAATGCTTCCTCTCACCGGTACCTCTCCGGCTGGGTTCCCTGTCGTCGTAGGACCTGTTTGCGAGCGTCGTCGTCAACAACACCAACATCCGGTATGGTGTAGTGGCTAACATTTCGCGCTCTCATAACCTGAGAGAATCACTTGATCCGCGGAGCCCAGGGTTCGATTCCCTGTACCGGAGTTTCTTTTTGCTAATTCTTGCCATTGCTTTTTGCCGCCATTATGTCCTTTGGTTGGTTGTGTGACACTCTCAAGTTAATGGTCAGACAGGCTCTCCTTTCTATGCGTGGTCAAACCTTCCAGGTATAGAGGGCTGTCTTGAGTGTTCTTGGTTACACTAGCATGCTGAGACGCTGGTGCGAAGAGTTGCCTTGAGCGTATCACCATGAGTTTGTGTAACATCCAATGTTCCATGAGAGCAAGTTCGTTTAAGATGTGCCAATTCTCCAGCCAACACTCGAGCGATAAACCTACAAACTAATATCTTATAGTTCTATTCGCTTCATGAACTAGAACACTGAAATCCTACCTAGTTAAAAAAGCTGCATCTTGTTGTAGAGGTGCTGCCCATCTGGAGAGGTCGATATGTGAGGGAGACACCCTATACCAGATGGAAGATGCTGCAAATAACAACCAACTGTTGAGGATATAAACCAGAAAAACAACGGAGAAAACCAGGGAATGAGTTCTTTTTCGCCGGGTATATCGCATGCTCTATTTACGGCTCTGTTACCCAGGACGTCGCAACGCGATGCTTCTCAAAAGCGCCAGACCTTCATAACTTGACGACCAAGACATCTAAGAACGAGGCACCAAAGACCGCACTTAGGAGAAGCCAATTGGATATAGCATGAAACAATCAACCACCGTGGCTGAACAATTTACAACTTAAAGTAGGGAACTCCCTGATATATACAAATCACAATCATCACGTACGACAAATAAGCATCGCAAGCAAACGTGGCATTAACATCTAGGTACCTCGTTCTATCACAATGGGAGCCATGCAACACCGGCGATGCAGATACGATAAAACCACACCAATTGGGGAAAAAATACGCACGGGTCCAGAAATAAGCAACGGCAAAAAAAAAACTTGATTCATCGACTCAACAAAAAACCCAGAATCCAATTCCTTGGGGTCCCGTCTTTTACAGGAGGACCATGCCGGCACCGACAACACCGGCGACGGCCATGTAGGCGCCGACGGCGAAGTCGCCGAGGGAGAAGAGGCGGGCAATCGAGGCAGAGTGGATGCCGAAGCTGTCGTCGTCAGACTCCTCAGAGTCACCGGTGGAAGCAGCGCCAGAGGCAGCGGTAGCAGTGGCGACCTCAGCGTTGATGGAGCTGGCGGAGGCAAGGGCAGACTTGCAAGAGGACTCGGAGGCAGCCTTCTGGGTGGTGGCAGAGCCATCAAAGTCGCAGGCGGTGGAAGCCTTGTCGAGGTCCTGGTAGTAGGCGTCAAGGACGTAGGCGAGCTTGGCGGACTCGCCGCACATGCTGTAGGCGCCGTAGATACCGGTGGAGGCGTTGGCCTGGATACCCTTGCAGAGCTCAGGCTTCTCACCGCAGATGTAGCCGAAGATCTCGCCGTAGCTCTTCTCCTTAAGACCCTTGGCAGGGACACACTCGCGGGAGCGACCATGCAGTCGCAGAGGGTGGAGTCAGGGGTGCGGGGGAGGACGCTGTTGGCGTTCCAGGTCTCGGACAGGTCGGGGCAGGTGGCAGCCTTGCCAGAGGGCGAGTACTCGTCGGCCTCGACACCGTTGGGGCGGGCAGCGGTGACCTTGGTCTTGAGGGCGTTGAAGTCCTTAAGCTTGCTAACCTTGCCGTTGTTGACCTTAACCAGACCGTAGTCGTTGTCCTCCTGGAAGTACATGTAGACGATACCACCGCTGAAGACACCGGTCATCTCGTCGCTGTACAGAGCAGTGGTCTCCTCAAAGATACGGCCAGCAGCACCATCGGGCTCGTTGCAACCGTACTCAGCGAAGAAGACGGGGACAGAGTAATCCTTGAAGAACTTGACCTGGTCGGCATAGCCAGACTTCTGCATGTCGCTGTCGCCGCACCACGAGTAGATGTTGTAACCCCAGTAGTCAATGCGCTCCTCATCCGTACCGCAGTTGAAGTAGTCGGCAATATCCTCACGGATGTCGACGTCGTCGTTGGCGGCATAACCGACACCGAGCCAGCGGTCGTGCGTCTTGTTAATGTGGGCCTTGGTATCACGGACGGCGGCCTTGACGAAAGCAGAGGCCTCGGTGTTGGACTTGTTGTTGGACACCTCGTTACCGGCGAAGAAACCGATAACGTTGTCGTACTTGGCGAGCTCGTCAACAACCGCGGTGTAGCGCTCGTACAGGTCGACGTTCCACTGGGCGTCATCACGGTTGATGGAGAGGCTGGGCTCGCTCAGATCGGAGATGACGTAGATGCCGGCATCGTCGAGGAGCTCCATGCACTCGCTGTGGTCCTTCTCGGGGTTGATGGCGTAGGTTCGGATGGTGTTGGTGCCGAGCTCCTTGAGAAGGGGGACATCGCGCTTGCAGCTGGTGACGTCGGCAAGAGGGTCGATATAGCTATCCTTCTTGGTGTTGGTGGCACCAGCAGCGGCGGTGTCCTGCTGGTAGGCAACACCCTTCATGAAGAATTCGGTACCGTTTTCGTAGAAGAGCTTGGAGCCCTGTATTGGGGGTTAGTATTGACTTGCAACGGTCGGCCGCCTCATGTCGAATCCACGAACCTTCATGACGATGGGCTGCAGCTTGGCGTTGGCAGCCGTGGCCGCCGCAGCGACGAGGGCAGCGGAGAACTTCATTGTGTATTGTGATTTGCAAGCGAAAATAACGTGTTGTCAAAGGAAGGACGAGAATCAAGAGTTCAAGTTGTGATGATCGGGAAGTGCGGAAAGGTTTGGTTTGCACCCCTTTTTTCAATCAATCGCCTCTTGTAGAGGGATAAGAGCGTTCTAGTTCAAAAGAGTGACGGGAAGGAGTAAACGGCCTCAAAAACACAGAGGAACCGAAAAAAGAGGAAGAAAGAATTAAAGAGTTAGCGAAGGTTGATGAAGAAGGAAGGGAGGCGTTGATTATGGAGGAGGAGGACGGGTCGAGGAAGGATGGGGAGATTTGAGAAGGAAAATGGGCAACGGGGAGGTGACTAGCCAGGGGGGGACCCTTGCTCCGTAGCGAATGAAGACCGCTAGAGATTCCGGCAGGGGGTTGGTTCTAGCGCACTGTGGCACTGTGCCCCCCTACTGCCTCCGGTGAACCTCTGTCATGGGTGCCATGGACACACCCGACCCCAGTCGAACCAAAGGGGCTAGGGCTGGCAGTGATGTGGACCAATAGAGGCAGTTCCCCTGTCGATTTCGAGGCGCAGCACCAACGATGGAAGCTTGTTTGGGACTTGTCCGGCGCCACCCGTGGCCAATCAGGGCATGTCGACGTGGAATCTCATCTCGCTGGACGGTGATAATGTGCGGTGAGTCAATGCGCACTGTAATTCGCTTGTTGATTAACAGACATGCACCATCACTGACAGGGCGCAAGTTAGTACCTCATCTTCCACCTCATCGGGCACTGTAGAAATAGGGGATAATCTCCACTTTGAATCTCGCCCACGCCAAACATCCATCAGGGGCGCCTCCGTTCGGTGACGGGCATGGCCTCTCTTGCCTTGCTTCTTATCCAACAAGCACTATACGAGGCCCTCGAGCGATCGGGAAATTGCCAGCCTCCATAATTGAAAAACAATCGGAAGTCGGTCTGGAGTCGCTTGGGGCTTGCGATTAATCAATCACTTGAATCATGTGAATCTCTGCGATATTGAATCCAATGTCATTCAATGGATCTTCTCCCAGATGCCCGGGGCAAGTCAAATCTAAACTTCAAGACAGCTTACGTGTATCCGTATTTCCCTCTGTCGCATGGAGATTGTCCACTCAGGGATGTTCTCGGCCCCCCCCAGCTCTCGTGTTTGACCTCTGGCTCATCCTCAGGCGCCGCTTCCTGTCTGTCATGCGCTGCACAACACACTGTACTGTAGAGAGGTACGCAAGCAGGTCCATCCATCCCGTACGGGAATCTCTCACTGCCGTCTGCTGGTTGGTTCTATGGAGGGGATCCTCGGCTGGTCGCAGTCTGAAACAAAGTGCAGAAGGGCATGGGCGGCTCTGCACATCAATGGAGCCTGCCATGTCATGTCGACCCAGTTCGGAGGATATTTTGGGTGATTTTCCTGCTTTTCCATCCCCTGGATCGTCAAACTTGGTGTCTATCCTCATCACGGCGGCAGTGCGGCCTCTCTCTCTGAAGTTTGCAAATGGTCCAACTGCCGCCAATCTTGAGGGAGAAAGACGGTGGAGAAGAAGAGCCAACACTTCTTTTTTTTTTCTCTCTCTCGATGGCAGGTCAGCCAAGCCGTGTTCCCGACCCTCCTCCTCCCTCGTATAGCATTGCGTGGGCGCGTCGAGGGCCAAGCGTCGTCATCACCAACCTCCCTCACCGTCCTCGAATTTTGTAGTAGACGCTACCAACGCCATAGAGGACGTGGTCCCAGAACTCGTATGTCTTCTGCCATAGCCCTCCGGAGCGGCTGCCGTGCCGGTCTCCCGACTGTGCCGGGGCCGGATGGTAGTGGCCGTCGTGATAGACTAGTTCTGTCATTGTGTATGTGTTTTCGATGGTGTCTCGAGCGTTTTTTAGTTGTCTTATGTTTGTCCTGGCATTCCTTGGCTATCCCTTTGGTGCTTGGCTTCTCTTAAGTATTTCCTCTAGAGGCAAAGAATGTAGCATGCCAGTCCGCCCAACGAGTGATCACAACCACTGACCTACCAACCTTTCTCATCAACCTTCCATCAATCACCCATCATCTGCTCTTGGCACGAGCCTCCAAGCCTCTTTGCCGCCGGTCGTCAACCTCTCGGATGCTATGAATTGTCCGGCCGCCGCTCGACTGACTCCACCGCCGGCCGATCACACGCCTTTAGACCCGTGATACCGGCGAGAGGTGGCGAAATGCCGTTCGAGGAGCCGGATCTTCTTTTCGCATTTGCGTCACAGCTATTGTGTGTGTGGTAGAGGGTAGGCTTGGCAGTTGCTTGGCGAGAAAGCATGTATACGTAAGTCCGACGGACTACAGTCTCACAGTTGCTGTGTCTTGTTACTCATCAACGTCTATTTCTGTAACGCAAAAGCTATTCTTGTGGTTACCAACTTTGTCACCTTAGTCATTGTGCTATCTTTCGACCTGACATTCCCCGACCGGGACCCCTAACAGAAATGCCAGCCCCTTGAGTCTCGCTACACTATCTGCAGCACTGATTTTGAGCTGGTCATCTACTGCACGAGAAATGACCTCGTCTCGGTTCATCAACAGTCTCTTGACGGGGTTCCACACGCCTTGCGGGTCACGACTGTGTCCGAGAGTATCATTGTGATCTTCAAGTGAAGGATCAAGTGCCATGGACAGCACCCGGGCCGAAACAGCTGAGACAGTGTCGCTGTTGACACCGTCGATGATGGTCCAGAACAACTTGGCCCACGGCTCGCGTCCTTTGAAGAACTGTTCGTCGAACGAACCACCGTCGTCAGCTGCAGCTCTCAGGAAGAGTATGTACGACTTGACAAGTCTCACCACGTCGTTGACTCGGCAGTTGGAGAGATTGTTGTTCAGTCGCGACCACAGAATCGATGAGTGATATGGATGATCGGGTTCCCGAGCGTTCCCCAGGTCCGCCAGTATCCATTCCTTTGTCACATCAAGCGTCTTTACGTCTTTCAAGGGCCTTTTTCCCGAGAGAAAGATATTGTCTGGCTTGACGTCGTCATGACAAAGCCCATGCCGATTATGCATTCGGTCGAGAGCATCGAAGAGTCGTTCGAGCGATGGGCGGTAGAGGATGTCGAGATCGTGGGCTGTGTACGCGCGTCCGGAGTGGTGCAAGTGCTCCGCGAGCCTGACAAGACTTCCAGATGCCAGAAAGGGCGTCAAGAAATGCCACCGAGCTTCACCCTCCTCCGGCGGTGACATGAAGTAATCCGTCACAGGCAGAAATTCGCCTTCTCTCCGACTCTCATCGCCAGCCATCCCTCCTAATAACAACGACGCTTCTATCTCGGTCGGCCATCGCAGCTCCAGGGGAGCATCAGGGACACAGTTTCGAAACGGAAACTTTGCCGTCTTGTATACTTTGATGACAGTACCATTATAGGTGAAAGTCTCTCCCTCAGACCCCGAACCGAGCCGCTTCCACTCGTGCCGATTCGCCCATATCTCTCTCCTGGAGTACGATCCCCAGATGAAGTCCCCCGTACCATTCCATTTCCAGTGTGTATCTGCGATCGTCGAGCCGTCCCATGGCGTCAGATGGGTAAAAATAGTCGGGCTAAACTTGGCGACCAAAGCTTTTCGGTGGGTATGGATGACGGATATCCAGTGGAATGTCCCAAGAACCAAGCAGAGTACCGCTATTGCTCGTGCCCATCGACTCGATCGTTGGTAGAGCCTTGTCCTTGGCCGCCAATGCAGGGCTGCTTGCTTCTCCTTGAACATGTTCGATCCCGTGCATGAGATTCGCATATCCGACCGACGGCCTTCAGGGAGCATCTACTCCGTATATACCGATCGCCGTTGGATTTATTGATGCAAGTCAACGCCATAAATAACAACGGTCAGCCGTTAACACGACACAACCCGATCACCGCCTCCCATCCACTTCACCAGCCCCAGCACGTCCCGAGAGTGAGCGGTCATGATGCCGAGATGTCTTGGCATAGAAATAGGCAGACAACATTGGTGCCTCGGAGTGGTAAGGCAGGCCGAAGGTGCGCTGGAGATGGGTCATTGGCCAAGAAGCCGGATGTGTCGGCTTAGCATCTCATGTGATATTGAGAATGCAAGCGGAAACAAGGATTCATTCAAGCATGAAAGCCTCCGCTTACGGGAAATTGTCGTTGTCTTCTCATTAGCTGATAGAATATGGAGTTATCTGGCGAGCTGGGGGCACTCTGACAGAATTGAGTATGTGAGCGCGTGCTAAGCTGGCACCACAAAGACTTACAACAAACCACATCTTGGCGGGGGCTCATCTCAGCTAAGATCAGCTGCATAACAACAACAACAAAGTGGCCTTACCAAAAAAGACAGAGCAACAAATGATAAATCAGGTTTATCGTATTGAATGTCCTGTGCAGTTGCTAAGCCATCCAGTCGATCCACCACATGACAAGTTGCAATGCGGTAACGCATTGAAGGCCAAGTGCCAAGACTTTGTTGGCATTTGCACGGCCACCACAGACCAACCATTTTTAGTGCATATTCTCTTGGTAAGGGACCAACACGGAATCTATTTCAGGTGTTGAGAGCGGAATTAGTTGGAATCTGTCATGGAACTCTTGGTTATTATTTGAGGTGCTCCCACAGGACAACACGTGCCGTCACGCTCTTTTTCGGCAATGATATAGGGCTAAACGACGAACCGTCTCGTAGTTACCAATGAGCTTCTTTTCTCTTTCTTCAACCAATAACTCACGGTATCATGATTCAGCTATACATTCATGGTCCGGTATAACCTCATTTCAAACTGAAGTTGGTGACCAGATCAAGGTTCTCGACGGCCATGGAGTAGTTTCTCCATCGAACTTTCGAAGACGGTCGCTTCCGAGTGGAAGTGTAACCTATACCTCTCATGTGCTTGCTTTCGCAGCGAAAACAACGTCAAAGAGACATCATGATGTAATTCGGTGTCATGTTAGAGGACATAGACGTCAGTTATCGTTCACCGACGTGATGTCATACAAAGACCAGAGGAGAGTATATTATTGAGCTCGAGAGCTGCCGGGCAGGTTTCTGTTCAGCAATTGTCTTTCAACTGTAGTCTTGCACGGCAAAATACCTGAATCAAACACCGTCTCAAATCTCAAACACGTCAAACCGTCAAACCGTCAAATCTTCAAACATGGCACCCGGCGCTGGCACCAAGGCGAGTCTGAAAACACTCGTTTCAGAATGTTACACTGACATTCATGATTCAGGTCGATCTCGGCAAAAACGCTCCCACTAAGAAGGAAGGCGCCGGAGCTGTGCCTTCGGAATCTCTAGCTGCCGAGTCCTTTAAAGAGGGCGGTGAGTTCACCTCCAACAAGGGCATCCGCTCCGAGAACGCTCCCTCCAAGTCCTCCGAAGCTTCGAGCACCAGCCGCACTGGCAACGTTTCCAAGTCCTCCAGTGGACAAGCCGAAGGTCACCAGCGCCGTCACAGCAAGAATCTCGAGGGAAGTTGGGATGAGTCCAAGACAGAGGATGGTCTTCAGAAGGCGTTGAACTCGGAGCCCGGTAGCGACGATGACCCTGGTCGATTGGCAGAGCTCAAGTTCCAGCAGCAACAAGCTGGAGGAGGTGCTGGTCCCAGGGAAGCAAAACTATCGACCAAGTCTGGATACGATGCTTTGAACGCGGAGACTCCTTCTTAAGTATCTAATTGGGGCACTGTTATTTGTGCAATGAGATAGTATCAATGATGAATGATTGCATGATACAATGTTCCTACGCGCTGTTTTAACCACAGTTGGCCTCACATGATCAGGCATTAATGCTGAAATTCGCATGAGATCAACTGCCAACCACAGCCATATTCAAGGCAACCATACAAACGCCCTCCATTGAACAAGGCAGCTCAACCTGATGAAAATTCTCATGAAATGAGTCAGTGCCTTGACGGTATAAATGCCTGATACGAGTTTGTCTACAGGGATTGAACAAGCATGAAGGCCGTTGCCTTGCCGGGCGCAACGCGCGGCAACATGATTCTCATCGAATCAAATATACCCAATGTCAAACAATTGGCAAAAAAGACATTTTAATCATGCCGGTTTTTTTTTACCATTACATCGGAGCATCCGAGTCGTAAAGGCAAATAAACACACAACCATCGCTCTCAAAAAACTACGGACTCGCCGCCTTTCAAGGTTGTGAGCAAAGGCGATGGGAGGGAGGGCTGTGTGAAAATCCTGAATCTTATCAGCCAATCAGGAGAGATGGATTCATGACGTCAAGGTAAAGGTGGTACCGAGCCTTGGCATGTGTTTTGGTAGAGGGGTCTTTTGAGCACAGAGAAGTGAAAGAATTGGAACAAAAATAATATAGATAAATCATAATGAATGATATATACAAAGAGGTAGGGCTATTTAACAACTTTCCCATCGTCAAATTCAACGCATATTCCCTTATCTTTCCATCTCCTACCACCCAGGTTGATGCCTTAGTTGCTGCCTGACTCTCTATCAGCCAAAAAATCTGAAAATCTTTGCCCCACCAAACAAAAATTCACCCCGCCTCGCCTCCATCAACCGCCGTGAAAAAAAGCCTTGAACCTGAACCACACCCATCCAACCGGCAGGACTGGAACCGCCACGCTCATTGTTTTGCTTGGCCACTTTTTTTCTTTGTCGGTCAAAGTCAGCTCTTCCTTTTTCCATCATCATCCTTCCTCTCTCCTCCCAGTCTTGACATCGAACGGTCATCTTCCAAACCACCACCCATATACCCCTCGGTTTGGATTTTCTAGACTCTCTTTTTGACAGTCTCCGTTCCTTCGACCCCGCGCTTTCTTTTTTTCCCCCAGTCCTTCGTCACAATGGCTCCCTCCGCATCCAAGGAGAAGCGTCTCGCAAAGAAGGCTGCCGAGGGCAAGCTCAAGGGCAAGAAGGGCAAGAAGGCCGAGGAGGTCCAGCTCGATGCTCACGGCAACCCCATCAAGGATGATGGTGGCCCCGCGACTTCAGGCGACAAGCTTGACGAGGTGAAGCGCCTCGCTGATCAGATGGACAAGCACGGCATCTCAGACCGAGTCACCACCGGTGTCCTCTCCTCCGTCCCCTCCAGCAAGGACGTCAAGATCACCAGTGCCAGTCTGGTCTTCCACGGCCGAGTCCTCATCACCGATTCCACCCTCGAGCTCTCGTACGGTCGACGATACGGTCTCCTCGGTGAGAACGGTTGCGGAAAGTCCACTTTCCTCAAGGCTATTGCCGCCCGCGAGTACCCCATCCCCGAGCATCTCGATATCTACCTTCTCAACGAGGGTGCCCCTCCTAGCGACCTCGGCGCCCTTGAGTGGGTTGTCCGAGAGGCCGAGTTGGAGCTGGAGCGTCTCGACAAGCAGGCCGAGAAGCTTCTTGAGGATGAGGGTCCTGAGAGCCCTGTCCTCATTGATCTCTATGACGTGAGTTTCCTGTCCCATACCTGATATGCACTGCTAACGCCTCATAGCACATGGACAAGCTGGACCCCTCCACCTTTTCTACCCGTGCTTCCCTGATCCTCACTGGTCTGGGTTTCAACAAGAAGACCATCCACAAGAAGACCAAGGACATGTCTGGTGGTTGGCGAATGCGAGTCGCCCTCGCCAAGGCCCTTTTCGTCAAGCCCTCGCTGCTGCTTCTCGATGACCCCACTGCCCATTTGGATCTCGAGGCCTGTGTGTGGCTGGAGGAGTACCTCAAGAAGTGGGAGCGAACCCTGGTGCTCGTTTCCCACTCCATGGATTTCCTCAACGGTGTCTGCTCCAACATGATCGACATGCGTGGCAAGCAGCTCGTCTACTACGGTGGTAACTACGACTCGTACAACAAGACCCGGTCCGAGAACGAGACCAACCAGATGAAGGCCTACCAGAAGCAGCAAGATGAGATTACGCACATCAAGAAGTTCATTGCCAGTGCCGGTACCTATGCCAACCTGGTGCGACAGGCCAAGTCGCGTCAGAAGATTCTCGACAAGATGGAGGCCGACGGCTTCATCCAGCCTGTCGAGCAGGACAGGGTCTTCACCTTCCGCTTCGCCGACGTCGATAAGCTGCCCCCTCCCGTTCTGTCTTTCGACAACGTCACCTTCTCCTACTCCGGAAACCCCGAGGACGACTTGTACCGCAACCTTGACCTTGGTTTCGACATGGACTCCCGAACTGCTCTTGTCGGTCCCAACGGTGTGGGCAAGTCCACTCTTCTCCGACTGATGACTGGCAAGCTATCTCCCACTGGCGGTGTCGTGGCCCGACACACTCACTTGAAGCTGGGTCTCTACTCGCAGCACAGCGCTGAGCAGCTCGACCTGACCAAGTCGGCTCTCGACTTTGTGCGAGACAAGTACAGTGAGAAGTCTCAGGACTACCAGTACTGGCGTCAACAGCTGGGCCGATACGGTCTCTCTGGTGATTCCCAGACTGCTCTGATGGGCACTCTGTCTGAGGGTCAAAAGAGCCGAATTGTCTTTGCCCTTCTCGCCATCGATAGTCCCAACATGCTTCTGCTCGACGAGCCTACCAACGGTCTGGATATCCCCACCATTGACAGTCTGGCGGATGCCATCAACGCCTTTAGCGGAGGTGTCATTGTTGTGTCCCACGACTTCCGGTAAGCATCAGAAATTCGCTCACTTGATGAACATGTGCTAATAATGAATAGATTGCTCGACAAGATTGCCAAGCAGATTCTCGTGTGTGAGAATCAGACCATCCGCGAGTGGGACGGCTCCATCTCCGAGTACAAGAACTACCTTCGCAAGAAGATGATCACGGCCGGTGCGGTCTGAGGTGCATGCGAGGAGGTGTGACGTTTTACCACTCAGCATCAGCATGAAAGGGAAAAATTGACTATAGAGGATTCTGTTCCAAAAGTTAATGAATGACATTAGCATGACGTGGGTATTTTCATGGGTTTTCAGCGGCGGGTGGCTAGACCATCAGGATATTTGACACGATGGGACACGAAGGCAGGCCACGACGACGCTACCAGGACGCAGGGCACGGCCTCATCTCATAGAGAGGCCCGGAAGCGTTCATGAAGATGCGGAAATGTTCACGGGATAGATTTCTTTTTCTTGGGTTCGGCTGTTTAGAGGCCTTGATTAGTATGAACATGGCTACTCTGTTTGATATCATCTCTGCTGTAATAATTGTGACTGTAATCGTAAGGCTAGACTCTGAGTTCGGCAGTTGGGCTTGGGGGCTTAGGGATCTACTACAGGATGTAATGGGGATGAGGATGGAGGTTTGTTGGCCAGGAGAACCCTGGCTGCGCCATTGTGGAAAATGGCCGTTGGGCAGCCCTGCTGTCATTGTCTTGACAATGGATCCATGGATGCTTCAGTGTCTCATTGGAGGCTTGAGCATACTTAATGAGCGTTTAGTACATGGCAATTACCTATTATCCGGCTCCTATCGTTGAGCATATGATTATGGTGATACTTGTAACTCTGGATATGACAACGGTGATGTCGAGGACAAGTCGCATGTTTTGCCCATGAATGTTGGTTCGCGTGACCGGTGAAACACCTGTCTTGGCCGGTTGGTGATTAATTCACCGACAAAAGTAGAGGTACAACGGAGATAAACAAACAAAAACCATCATAACAACTCCAATCAATAGTTAAATAGAAAGCCATATAGAACAAATGCAACAATTGTAGTCGAATCCATAGAAATACCAAAAGCCATTGCCGAGAAAGCCCAGCCATTGACTACCCTACAAGAGAATGAGGCCATCTCCGGATTCTATTCCCCGCTGCCGGAGCGACGGGGAGGATGGGGCTTCCAAAACAGGTTTAACGCTGCAAGGCATAGCTCGGCGCGTGGCCCACATGGGACGGAGACGAACGGGACAGGGGCAACAGTCGGGGACCTGGGAACCTGAAGCCGGTGCGCCCCCAAAAGAGAGAGAAGACAAGAGAAACAGAAGAAAAAGGAAAAAAAAAAGAGGGCGCGGTGGGTGAGGAGACTCGAGGTTTTGCGTGCCTTGATTTGTGCCACGATCCCCATGGTTGGATGTGTAAGGCGATCAAGGATGATGTGTACAGCCAGGGCACAGATAGGTACACAGCAGGGACTGGGTCATATTACAGACAGTCAAGCATCGGAATCAAAACCCATCAACCACCTTGAGCCCATCGCCAACTCCTCTTTGGGGAATCGTGCCTTGCACCAGTTGGTGAATACAAAACAATATCCAAGAGTCGATAGAAACATCATCCTGACGGCGTGAGCTTGTTGTGCCAGCAAATGCCATCTCGGTGGTCATATTTTTAGGCCGCTCAAGCCCACCAGTGACCCTCTACCCCCCCGGCACCCGTGGAAATTCTCGACTCTCTCTCGCTTCTCACAAAATCTTGGGGTTGTCTCCATCCGCCCAATTCCCACGTCCACACCCGGCGCCTCCATCCGCGTGCGCATCACGGCCAGGACGGGGGATTTCCCTTCCCTTTCCCTTCCTTCTTCCCTTCCCCTAGGTACTGCACGCCTCGTTTCTCTTGTCTTTGTTTTGGGGGGCATTTCAACTTCCATCTCCACCATTCATTGCCACACCACCAATCTGCATTGTCACCCCCTCCTTTCTTTCTTTTTTTCCCGATTACTTGATTCTATTGATTTTCAGCTTGCCTTGTCTCACCTGCGCGACTGGGCCTGGGCTGTCACTCCGGGCTCCATCCATCACCACTGAGCTGCACCGCACCCACCTCATCACCATCAGCCTCCAGAAACAAACTCGACTCCACCCCTCTCTTGCTCGATTTCCCGCCCATTCGTGTGCCTCCCCCCTCGTCTTCTCACCATTGCCCGTATTCTCCGTTCCCCCGCTAGCTCTGGCATACCCATTGGCCCTGATTGCCCTTTCCTCACCCTCGTTTTCTTACCCTGTCCATTTTGCCCCATCTATTCCTCGACTGCCGCTGCTTGCATCGCCGCATCCCATCCCCAGCGCCACGTTCATCCCCATCACCTCCACACCAGAACCATCTGCCCCCCCCAGTCAGGGCACCCGTCCCTTTGAACTCGCCTTAGACCTGAGCTCAACCCAGACCCGACAAACCTCGCGATCCTATTCTCGTCGCCCATCCCATCGACTTCCCCCGTGCGTGTTCTGCTGTTGCGCCTGGTTGCATCATCGCATCCTAGGTCGCGACCGAATCGAATCGGATCGACACCCCACAGAGCCTCGCGTGCGCATCGCGACCTCTCTTTCAGCTAGTTGATCGAGTGCGCATCCTCGCCTCGAAATCCCACCCCCTCAATCGTCGCGTCACTGCCCATCGTGCACATGGGTCCTCAACTCTGATACATCTTCGGCCGTCGAATATCACACGCTGCTTGCTATTCTTGGTCCTTGCTGGGTTGACTTTGTGTGTCTTTCCTTGATCGCTAGGTCTCCAGCATGGACAAGAACGGCTACAACTCAACGGTGCTGCAGCGGCCACATAGAGAAGACGGTGGCGATGAGGAGCGGGAATCTCGCTCGCATCACCACCACCATCACCACCATCATCATCACCATCACCGGCGCGATATGATGGGTGGTTCTGATGCTCCTCGTCCTGGTGGTGACTCGGTTGGTCCTCCAGCTGGTGCGACGGCGACAGCCTCATCGAATGCGAACGCGAATGCGCATCGGCACTCCACCTTCAGCCTGCGCTCGCCCAAGCAGTCCGAATTCCGTCCTCCTCCCTTCTCTCCCCCAAGTCACGGCCACGCCCATTCTCACAACACCAGCACCTCGAGTGCTGGTGGCCATCCTCATCAATCCCCGCCTCGTCAGGCCTTGCATAATCCCTACATGTCTTCCTCGTCCTCGGGCGCACCGGGCGGCCCCGTCGCTCCCACTCTACCACCTCCAGTTGGTCTCAAGTCATCATCACCTGCTGCGAGCACGCCTGGTGGCCTTCAACACCATCCTTCTTCTCACCCGTCGCATCAGCAGCATCAACACCAAGGTCCTCCCCCGGTGTCGCCGCTGCACCCGCCGGCTGGATACTATTCTCCCTCGGCGCCCGACGTCCATCACGGCCGTGAAAGTAAACCCGCATCGCGAGGCTTCTATGACCCAACGACCGACACCACCAAAGAGCGTCGAGTTTCTGTTTCCGACGCGGCTACGCCTGCCGCCTCCTGGCACAACGCCAACGCCAACGCCAACGCGCCCCCGGCTGGCACTCCCAAGGTAAGGGGGGCAAATCCACTTCTTTTTTTGTCTTTGACTCTCGGTCGTCTCGCCCAGACTTGATTTGATTGAATGCACCGCACCTGTCCTGTCGGCCCTTGAATTTCTTTCCCCCAACATCATTCACTTTTTCATTATCGCCTCGTTTATTTCATCACCCATCTTCTCCAGGCCATCAATGCCTGCTTCCCTTCTGAACACCATCTTAGTAATTTTTCGCACCCTCCCATAACATCCATCGCATCACGGTTAATTTCATCACCACCTCCCGTCCCCTTAACGCGGCAACACGCATTCTTTCTCTCACCCGCGGCAAACCATAACAACCACATCTTTGCTGACGTGGAGCTAACCTTTTTCTTTCCACCCCAACAGACCCGTGAACCGTACAACTATTCGCAATCTGGTGAACAGCACACTCCTTCGTATTACAACGGATCTTATAACACATCACCACGCGCATCTTCATTCAATCGCCCGCGCAGTCCGCTATCCCATTCGCACCCTCAACCTGGGTCTCTCAGCCCTCCGGGTCGACAGCCGCTTCTAGCTTCTCCGAGCTTGAGACATGGTGCAACGGCCAATATGAGCTCGACAACCAACGGGGCTCCTGCCCTTCCACCCTTCAAGTCGGACCTCGCGGCTCCATCACCACCAAAGCCTAATCCTCCATCAAACAGCGTACGCCATCTCGATCTTCATTCTGATGCATCAATGCTAACTCGATACAAGACGCCGAGCCGAGCTGCTGACCCCATGTCCTTCTCCAACATTCTTTCTAGTGCCGAACCCGCACCAAAACCTCGGGAACGAACCCCTGTCGTTGAAGAGCGCGAGCGAGAACCTGACCGAGACCGACGCGACCGAGAGCTGAAGCGTGATTCGCGAGAGGCGAAGCCATCAAAGCGCGAACTTGAACCCGAGGATCACGACACCGAAGTAGAGAAAGACGTCGAGACCCCAGAGCCCGAACCCGTCAGGGGAAAACCAAGAGAACCTGCCAAAAAGAGGGGAGGCCGTAAGTCGACCAAGGGCCGCGCTTCCGACATCCGAGAAGCGGCAAGGGATGCAGTGACTCCTAAGAATGGGCGGCGGTTATCCATCAAGAAGGAATCACCAACTCCCCGTCTACCTGCTAAGCGACAAGCAAATGGTCAGCCCAAGCAGAAGACGTGGTCGAGCGAGATGGAGAAGAAGATTCAGAATGCCGAGTCTCAGATTGATAACAAGGCCGCGACTCTTGATCCTGATGAGTTCGACGAGCAGCAGTACAAGGAACGCGCTCAGAAGCGCCGACGTGTAATGGCCGAGCTGGATCTGGATCAGAGCCGACTTCGACGAGATGCTTATGCAACATCAGCAAGTAAGAAACTGGTGTTACATGCTGAGCTTGGCAAGCGGCGATACGACGATGTTTTCTACGATGAAGCTCTTCACGAAGTTCGCGAGCAAGAGGTCTACGCTGAGAAGGAGCGCAAGAAGGACATGCAACGCAAGCGACGCCGTGAAAAGTCCATGGCTGTCACCATGGAGCAGAAGGAGGCGGCTCTCGCGCGCGCCGAGGCAGCCGAGGACGAGGCAGAGCGCCAGAAGCATCTCCGTGATGCCGAGCGTGCCAGTAAGAAGGCACAGCAGACGAAGCTTATTCTACAACAAGGAATCAAGGGTCCGGCCCGGAACCTGGAGCTCAATCTGGAGGGTGGCACTATGTCCTCATTCCAGGCTTCCGACATGGAGTCTGGCGAAGCAGCAACGCCATCCGGAAAACGAAAAGGCAAGGGACGAGGTGGTCCCCGTCTTAAGAAGTCAAAGGAGCAGAAGCAGGCCGAGAAGGACTCTGCCGAAGCTGCTCAAGCAGCTTTGGATGCTGGCGAGGAACTGCCCACCAAGGAGGAAGCTCGCGTCCGCATCAAGATCAAGAAGTCCAAGAAGGAGGCTGCCTTGGATACCGAAAAGGACAAGGATGAGGCCGACAAGGACGAAGAGGAGCCTACCATCGAGAAGAAGACCAAGAAGGGCAAAGACAAAGATAAGGACAAGGACAAGGAAAAGGTCGACGACATCCCCGAGAACGAGAAACGTTTCATGTCCAAGGGCTACAACCAGATTTACGACCAGATCTGGCGAGACATGGCTAGGAAGGATGTCAACAAGACCTTCAAGCTGGCAGTTGACTCTTATGCCACAAAGGCCTCTAACCTCAAGAAGACGGCGATTCTGGCATCCAAAGAAGCTAAGCGCTGGCAGCTACGAACCAACAAGGGTACCAAAGATCTTCAGGCCCGTGCCAAGCGAGTCATGCGTGACATGATGGGCTTCTGGAAACGCAACGAGCGTGAGGAGCGAGACCTTCGCAAGGCTGCCGAGAAGCAAGAGATTGAGAATGCCCGCAAGGAAGAAGCTGATCGTGAAGCCGCTCGTCAGAAGAGGAAACTCAACTTCCTTATCTCCCAGACTGAGCTCTACTCTCACTTTATCGGCAAGAAGATCAAGACTGATGAGGTGGAGCGCAGTACCGACAACCCTGATGTGGCTAGGGATGCACATCAAATTGATGAGCAGAAACTCGACGTTGAAGAGCCAACCACTGTCGCTGGCAAGGTCACAGACTTTGCCAATCTTGACTTTGAGGAGGGTAGTGATGAGGCTCTTCGTGCTGCTGCCATGGCCAACGCTCAGAATGCCATTGCAGAGGCCCAGAAGAAGGCTCGTGACTTCAACAACCAGGGTCTCGATATGGACGAGGAGGGCGAGATGAACTTCCAGAACCCCACAGGTCTGGGAGATGTCGAAATTGAGCAGCCCAAGCTCATCAACGCTCAGCTCAAGGAGTACCAGCTCAAGGGTCTTAACTGGCTCGTCAACTTGTACGAGCAGGGCATCAACGGTATCTTGGCAGACGAAATGGGTCTTGGAAAGACTGTCCAGTCTATTTCCGTCATGGCATATCTTGCCGAGAAGCACGACATTTGGGGTCCTTTCTTGGTTGTCGCCCCTGCTTCGACCCTTCACAACTGGCAGCAGGAAATTGCCAAGTTCGTTCCCGAGTTCAAGATTCTGCCATACTGGGGTGGCGCCGGCGACCGAAAGGTTCTCCGAAAGTTTTGGGACCGCAAGCACACTACGTACCGAAAGGATGCTCCTTTCCACGTTTGTGTTACTTCGTACCAACTTGTCGTCTCAGATGTGGCCTATTTCCAGAAGATGAGATGGCAATACATGATTCTGGATGAAGCTCAGGCCATCAAGAGCTCACAGAGTTCTCGTTGGAAGTGCCTTCTCGGTTTCCATTGCCGAAACCGACTGTTGCTCACGGGTACTCCTATCCAGAACAACATGCAGGAACTTTGGGCCCTGCTCCATTTCATCATGCCGTCACTGTTTGACTCTCACGACGAGTTCAGTGAATGGTTCTCCAAGGATATTGAGTCGCACGCACAGAGTAATACCAAGCTCAACGAGGATCAGCTCAAGCGTCTTCACATGATCTTGAAGCCCTTCATGCTTCGACGTGTGAAGAAGCATGTGCAGAAAGAGCTTGGTGACAAGATTGAACTCGATGTGTTCTGCAATCTCACTTATCGACAACGGGCCTACTACAGCAATCTGCGGAACCAGATTAACATTATGGATCTCGTCGAGAAGGCTACCATGGGAGATGACCAAGACTCTGGCACTCTGATGAACTTGGTGATGCAGTTCCGAAAGGTCTGTAACCATCCTGATCTGTTTGAGCGTGCTGAAGTCCGTTCACCTTTCGCCTGCGCCTACTTTGCCGAGACGGCGTCATTTGTCCGCGAGGGCTCTGAAGTCGCTGTGGGATACTCGAGTCGCAACCTGATCGAGTACGAACTTCCCCGTCTTATCTGGCGACAAGGTGGCCGTCTGAATAAGGCTGGCCCAGACAACCAGACAGCTGGATGGCGAAGCCAGGCACTCAACCACATGATGAATATCTGGAGTCCAGAGAACGTCCGAGAGAGTAGCAATGGATCCAAGGCATTCTCATGGCTTCGGTTTGCCGATGTATCAGCCAAAGAAGTCTATGAGGCTACACACTCAAGCTTGATCACCCGAGCTGCCAAGGAGCTTCAGAAGCGTGACCGACTTGGCTACTTCAATGTTGCATACACCGAGTCTGAAGACAAGAATTACACTCCGGCTCATGCTCTCTTCCAGATTCGGGCTCGTCAGAACCGGAAGCCCCTCGCGGAAATCACTACTGAGGGTGTCTTGACCCAGCTGATGAATGTTGCCCGCGCAGACTACGACGAGTCTGGTCTCGGACGTCTGGAACCAGCTGGCAAACCTCGCGCCTCAGCTCCCCCGATCCAAGTTTCTTGTCGTAGCTCGGGTTCCGAGATTGAGCGAGCCAACAACTTGTTCAATGCCGACATTCGCAAGATCCTCTTCGGACCAACAGTCTTTGAGCAAAGGGCGCTGGTGGAGAAGAAGGTTCCTCTGGAGCTGTACCCTTCGCGCGAGATGCTTCCTAAGCCGGATCATGAAAAGAAGCGCTTTACCAACATCTCGGTCCCGTCCATGCAACGATTTGTTACCGACAGTGGCAAGCTTGCCAAGCTCGACGAGCTGCTCTTCAAACTCAAGGCCGAGAATCATCGTGTGCTGCTGTACTTCCAGATGACGCGCATGATCGACATGATGGAAGAGTACCTGACATACCGCAACTACAAGTACTGCCGACTGGATGGTTCGACCAAGCTCGAGGATCGACGAGACACAGTACACGACTTCCAGACCCGTCCCGAGATTTTCATCTTCCTCCTGTCCACTCGTGCTGGTGGTCTCGGTATCAACCTCACGTCGGCCGATACTGTCATTTTTTACGACTCGGATTGGAACCCCACTATCGACTCACAGGCCATGGACCGAGCCCATCGACTGGGTCAGACCAGGCAGGTTACTGTGTACCGTCTCATCACTCGCGGTACCATCGAGGAGCGTATCCGAAAGCGTGCTCTGCAGAAGGAAGAAGTCCAGCGTGTCGTCATCCAAGGTGGCGGTGCCAGCGTTGACTTTTCTGGTCGTCGTGCTCCTGAGAACCGCAACCGCGACATTGCCATGTGGCTGGCGGATGACGAGCAGGCAGAGATGATTGAACGCCGCGAAAAGGAACTCCTTGAGTCGGGCGAGTTGGAGAAGCAACAGAAGAAGAAGGGAGGCAAGCGACGCAAGGCAGAGAACTCTGCCAGCTTGGACGAGATGTATCATGAAGGTGAGCAGGTTCTTTTCCCACAAGACGATACAAGCTAACAAGTTCTAGGTGAGGGTCACTTTGATGACGGTTCCAAGGGGCTTTCTGGAACGGCAACACCAAACACACCCGCCCCTGAGATCGAAACCAAGGGCAAGAAGGGCAGGGCGAAGGGATCCAAGCGAGCCAAGACAGCCAAGCAAAGGTTGGCTATCGCCGATGGCATGGTTTAGAGGATGGATATGGATTGCACAATGTCGAGTTGAGATGGGTGTTTGATAACGGATACTTGGAGCCCAGAGTGGCTCATGGTAGGAGATGAAGGGAGTTATTGTACTAGCTTTTGTTGTTGATATTTGATCATGGTGAAGGTTTTTGATGAAGGAAGGGGGTTAGAGGGGGAAAAACAAAAAGCCAAAAAGAAGGACGACAAAGCCACTCAAGGAGGTGGCTGTCACCGAGGTGGACACTGTACTATTATTACGTAGGTATAGACGGATGGAAACTGTGCGTACTTGTTCACTCGGACTGCAATCTTGATATCTGATTGTATCTGGGGGTGTGGGATGTTGGCTGCTGTGGTTGTCTTGGAGGGCTCACTCTGCCACAGGCTTGTGAGCTCCAATCTTGTCCCCGACGTCTATCAACAGCCATATCCGGTATGGTGTAGTGGCTAACATTTCGCGCTCTCATAACCTGAGGGAATAGCACCGCGGAGCCCAGGGTTCGATTCCCTGTACCGGAGTTTCTTTTTGCTTGTGGCTGCTCTGCAATTGTTTCTCGAGAAGGCCCTTACATCTTCTGAAGCCAGCAGTTGCGTCTCCTTTTTGCTACGCACAGGTAGGTATAATAAGCGAGACTCTATTTAATAGAAAGCTTTATCTTAAGGAGAGATCGGCCCTACACAACCTGGAAAGACAGGTAGAGCAACCCTTGATAAAGGTGACCAGAACAGCAAAAAGAAGGCATGAACGGCAGAAAAAAAAATAACATCTCCGGTACAGGGAATCGAACCCTGGGCTCCGCGGATCAAGTGATCTATCAGGTTATGAGAGCGCGAAATGTTAGCCACTACACCATACCGGATGTAATGTGATTGGTTGAGAGCTGGGATTGCTGCCCGCCACTATCACCAGGCGGCAGACCATCCAGTGCTGGCGATGTAGTTCAACGTGATGGTTTACTGCTCGATATTTACATCTCCTCAAAGACCATACGGATGCGCCGAAAGCGATCTTCATGCCTGTTTTTTGACCTAGTTACGTAGTTCAAGTTGGGGTGTCTTTGGCCCTTCTAGTGTCCCATGTTGGATACCTCACTTAGGCGGAACATGAGCCGAGATGAAATTAATGAGCAACTCGTTGGGATTCTTCTCTGGTTGAGAAATGGCCTTTGTATCCATTTGATCTTCTACTTGACTAGGCTTTAGCATGTTTTGTATCCTGGGTTCTTGGTAGTCGCCCTGTTGTATCACCATGGCCGCTGGTTAATAAGCCATGTCGATAAGTTGAACTTGCATGTGAGACAGGCAGCTTCAAACTTGGAACCTTCAACCACCATCAAGATCCTCCCATTTCCCACCTCACAACGAACCCTGAACATGGAAACACCTCAAGATGCATCATCAGCCTTTTACGGCACTGTCATCTACTCAACATCCCCCACCACAATAACAATCCACCAAAACACCCTCCTAACCATCTCCTCAAACCGCATCATCTCCCTCCACCCAGACACACCCCCGATAAGCTCACCACCCTCAAAATCCCCATCAAAAAGCTCTCACCTCATCAATTCCTCATCCCCGGCTTCGTCGACACGCATAATCATGCCCCGCAGTGGATGCAGCGCGGTCTTGGACAGGGCATGCATATCCTTGATTGGCTTGAGGGCGTGACGTTTCCTAACGAGGCGCGCTTTCGGGATGTTGAGTATGCGAGGCGCGTTTATGGGAGTTTGGTTGATGGGATGCTTAGGCAGGGTGTTACTACTGCTAGTTATTATGGTTCGCTTCATGGGGATGCTACGTGTGTCCTTGCTGATACTTGTCTTGCGAAGGGTCAGAGGGCTTTCGTGGGGAAGTGTAACATGAACAGGAACTCGCCTGATTTCTACCGCGATGTGAGCAATGAAGAGTCTCTGGCCGAGACGAAACGGTGTATTCAGCATGTCCGATCTATCGATCCTGACGGTCATCTTGTCAGATACGTCATCACACCTCGCTTCGCTATATCGTGTGAGCCAGATCTCCTCGAGGGCCTTGGTGTTATCGCATCGGAAAATAAGGATCTACCTATACAGACGCATTTCAACGAGGCGCAGCAGGAGATTGACGCTACGCTCTCTCTCTTCCCGCAGTTTGACAACGAGGTTGATTTGTATGCGCACTACAACCTGCTGAACCAGCGGTCCGTCCTTGCGCACTGCACCATCATGACAGCCCAAGAGACGGACAAGTTGGAAGCTCATGGATGTGGTGTGGCGCATTGCCCAACGGCGAATATGACGGTTGGGGGAGGTTTCATGGCTGCGCCTGTACGGGACTTTATGAGGCGAGGCATCAAGGTCGGATTGGGTACTGATTCTGGAGGTGGTTTCTCCTCGTCGATTCTTGACTCAATGCGTCACGCGCTGATTGCATCGTTCTCAAAAGAGGCAGAGACGAAAGGTGCCGATAAAGGGTTGAGCCTGGACGAGGTATTCTATCTTGCTACGATGGGAGGTGCGAGGGTCATGGGAGTTGGTGATGAGATTGGGAGTTTTGAAGTTGGGAAGCAGTTTGATGCTATCATCGTGGACATGGATTCCTCAAGGCGAGGTGTAAATGCACCTGTTGAAGAGGAGGATTCGACAAGAAGGGTGTTTGACAAGTTTCTCATGACGGGGGATGATAGAAACATTATCGAGGTGTATGTAAGGGGTCAAAAAGGTGTATTCCATCGAGTAAAAACTACTCGAAATTACTATTATCCTACTCAAATACATCTATTACACAGCCTCATCTCCAACAGGCGCCCGTCGCTTCCTCCTAGCAGCATCCAGACTCTCTATCTGCTGGCCACTACTCGTCTGCCGTGGAGTTTCATCGTCGTCATCTGGAGTATCAGGTAACCTAACCTTCTTTCCTCCCCAACCAGCAACCATACTCAGAGTCTGAGCTGCATAGTCAAGATCCCCATCTAACCCATATCTAAACGCCTCCTTCTCTTGAAGCGGAAGATGATTAAATCGCCAATCCCAAACGGCGGCGTACGTAGAGCGATACGAGGCAAACGCCATTATCGAGCCTATAACTGCACCTCCCACGATATCATACCAATTATGCGCCGCGTCTATCGTCAACGACCCAGCGATTAGCACTGCTGCGAGTACTGGCACAAACGTGAGGCATAGCTTCCAAAACGCGGGTTTGTGATCTGCCCAGACTTTGAGCTTTGCGTTTAGCCAGAGAAAGAGGAAGCCGAATCCTGCAAAGGCGGCTGTCGTGTGACCGCTTGGAAACGAGGTTATGGCGTTTTTGTATCTTGGACTTGTCGGGCTGTGTGCATATCTCTGTCGTGTACATGACCTTGTGAAAGCCTACGCCATTTAAACCAGATGCGTTTCTCTCAGCTGCGAGGGAGATATCGGGCATACAGACGTCTAGAAAGTACGGTCTGAATCCTCCGACGAGTTTCTTGAGGGCTACCTGGAAGAGAGATGCTAATACGACGGACCAGGTTGTTCCCATTATGGCGTTGCTGGCATCCCATACTGATCTGATTTGTATCTGTGCGAGGAGGTACACGCTGAAGGGTCCGGCGATTGATATAACGCCGGAGAGCCAGGAGGGGATTATCCAGCCTCGATCGGGGTACGCCCATTCTGGGTAGATTATGTCGCCCGAGGTTGCATCGAAGGTTATGGGAAAGGTTCGAGTTATGAATACCGGGGCGTGGTATAGCTACATAGACATAGTTAGCAAGAGAAGGGTTGGAGAAGAGGGAAGAACGTACAAGGGTTGATAGACTGCCGACGATGCTCATGCAAATAATGTCAAACCCGTTGGCCAAAACCCATTGTCGCATTAACAGTTGGATCCTGTCGCACTTGGATTCTGAAGATGGAGGCATGCTGGGCTAACGAGATCCAGCAGCAGCTAGTCGATTATTTCATGTATGGGAAAGAAACAAAATAAGAAGAAGAAATGATCAACAGGAACAAGAAACAAAGTGGTGTTGCTTGATCACGAGGAACGGAATGCATTGATTTGACTTAGGTACTGTAGGCTGTCGCGTGCTCCCTTTGTCTGACGTCATGGTGCACCGAATCCGATCGCGGCGTAAACGTCGATGCAGAGATTGGTTAGACGGCATCTTGATTGATCTTGCCCGTTTTATTCCCTATTACAAAGGAAAGAGTGTCACTGCATCACAATCACTTGGTAGAGATAGATATCAAAGAATGTATTCAATTGCTCTATTCTAAAGACCAGGGTATAGCGTATAATCTATGTCGCCATGGTATCAATCATATAAAACGCCGTTCCATGCAAAATATAATCATCAAAATGCCCACATATATCCAATCCAATATCTACATGCATCATTACTTCTTCAGAGTTCCAGGACCCTGGACACCACGAGCACGGCTTCGCACTCGGGCATCATACTTGAGTGTCTTGTTACCAATGGTACCATCGCTGTTAACGGTTGATCCATAGACACAAGGGGCACCGTTCCATCCAACAGCCGAAACATGCCTCCACGACTCGGAGGGATCAACCAGCATGCGCTGCGTGTAAAACAGTCGGCAGTTGGCAGCCTCGTAACGGAAGTGCACGGGATATCCATCAACGTCGTCGTCAGTGTAGCCGCTCAGCGAGTTGACCTTGCCAGCTTCAGCGCCGTTTGTGAGAGGCAGCAGAGGAGGATCGTCAAGGCTAGGGAATGCATCCTCGTGATCTTGAAGAATCTTGAGAGCCTTCTTGTCATTCTTGACGCTTGTGAGGAAGGATGCAGTCGCAGTGACAAAGTCGGAGTGGAATGAGAGAAGAGTTCCCTTTACACCACCCATAGCTTGCATGGCGAGGTGGAGAGGTCGTCCACCGAGGGCTACTGTTCGGATGCCGTAGTTGCGGGTTAACCAACCTGTCAGGACGGTACAGGCGGAAGCGCAAGTTCCGTCTGTGACGATGAGAATGTTCTCGGGTTTCCAGGGAGGCTCAACCTTGGTGGTCTTTTTATTACCAGAGTCTTCTTCGTCGTCTTCGAAGCGGCCGAGATTACGCTGGAATGCTGCAGTCATGTTCTGACCACCCTTGATAGTGTAAGGACCAAACCACTTCTTACCCTCTTCGATGGGTTCGCCTTTGGGGTCGATGGGCCATTCATTAGTCTTGAGGACGAGGACATCGAGGAGTGTCTCGTAGTCAGCTTCTGTAGCGACAGCAAGGGACTCTGTAGCGCGGTATCGGTCAAAAAGTGGTGAACTCGCCATCAGGGAACAGAACTCGGTAGATGGATTGTGCCAGGGCGAGAGATCCGCCGCCGTTGGCCGAGACGTCAATGATGAGCTTGTCACGACCAGCCTTCTTGCACTTTTTGATGAACTCGCCAAGAACCTCCTCAGCCTCGGCGACGTATTCGACAAAGTCGAACTCGCCGAGAGTGGCAAACTCGAAGCCGATGGGGAGGAAGCTCAGGATGGTCAGAACAGCAGTCTTTTCGTATCCTTCGCCCTCAAGAAAGTAACCGGCCAGAGAATTCTTGGAGTGCTTTACCACAGGCTTGGGATATCCAGGAAGATTGGCGGTCTCCTTTGTGGTGGTGGTGTTGTTGTCGGCGCGACGCTCGTTGCTTGATGACTTTTCGCTGGTCGTGTTGTGAGGGATCTCAAAGTACTCGTGGAAATCCTCTCCAGACTCAATACCTGAAAAGTCGACTGTTTTGAGGATGGCGATCTCGTTTACAACCTCTAGCTCGGTGCCGTTGTAGAACTTGATGGTGTACTTGTCCGGAATCTCAAACTGGGTGATGAGCGCGGTTCCAGACATGCTGTTGACTGAACGGGGAATGTTCGAGAATAGGTTATTGAACTGAGCATCCGGGTCGTTCAAGTTGTTGGTGTTTCGCGTGGCATCCTCCTCTAACCACTTCTCGATGGCGGTACCATCAATGCTCTTGATTGCTGAGGGGTAGTAGTCGAGATGACCTTCGTTACCGCGGACGACATCAAGGGTGTGGAATATCTGAGGGAGGTTTAGACCATCTGAAGAGATGGACTTGAAGTCGAGACCTCGTCGGACATAGTAGAAGGTGTTTAGAAGAGCTGGGGGGTAGTCAAAGTGGAGATCGTTGGCGGCAGCAAACTAAACATTGGTGAGCAAATGTTTCAGTAGTTTTTGTAGATATATATATGTCTTACAAGGCTGCGCAGATCAGTCATAACCTCGTACTGTCCCTTGTACTTGTTCTTGTTCAAGTTATCACGGATAGTATCCAAACCACCAAGAACATTGACACCAGGAAAGAGGTAACCCTCAGGAGGATCAGTAAGGACCTCGAGAGTGCTCTGAAACTCGATCAAAGGCTCAAGGTAATCCAGAAGAGCAAGATCACGCTCCTTGTCTAGAGGAACAGACTTGAGACAAGCAATTCCCGTAGAAATAGGAACTTGGAGAAAAGCAGCCTTGCCCTTTGGCGTTTTTGACTCTTCATACACTTGGCTGATTATCTTGCAGGGTTCGGCGTCGCTGTTGGTGTAGTCCCTTGCTGAGATGAATGATGGCTCGTTTCGACCTTCGTGCATTACTTCTCGGGGTTCAAGAGCGGCGGCTAGGCCCGCGAGGGCTAGGACACCGAGGGCAATCATGACGAACAAAGAAAAAAGCCGACTATGGTTGAAAGTTGAAGTGATGGAGCTAGATACAGATCTCTCTCCGGGCGCCTAACCAACCCTTATATGCCAGATCCATCCTCCACGAGTCAACACCATGGATCCTTCTTCCCAAGCGTTTCAAAGCAAAGCCTCAGCCGCCCTCCCACCCCCCCGTCTCATGGGGTTGGGTTCTGCCCTGTGGACGGGGACCGAGTGGCCACCACCCATCTGCTTAGTGGAGGGGCTGGACTGTGGGACTTGGAGCCCGGCCAAGGACCATGGTTGGCTACGGGTTGGTCATGGCCCCAGGAACAAACTGGGCTTGTTTTTAGACGCGGGCTGTGTTTGGGGGAGATCTCCGCTCAGCTTCGGTTCGTCCAGACTAGCGGGTCTCCATTTTGCTGATTTTTACAGGGGGTGGAATTCGAGAGTAAGCACCAAGAGCTTTTTGTTCAATGCGGTGAGTTGCCAAGTTCCTTGAATCGAAAGGTCTTTTTTTTTACTGGGTTAATTAGCTGTGAAGGGACTTGGCTGAGTTGTTAATTTGCTCGGTTAGGCTGTAAGAATCTGTCGAGTCTTACAGGGCACTCCACAAAGAAAGAAAAAGGAAAAAAAAAACATGGCGTCCATTCCAAGACTTGAAACCTTTTTCCCCTCAGCCTTTTTGGCCCCTCCCCTGTAGATCTGCCTAACGGCTATTTTTACAACTTCAACGAGGCTGCCTTTATGAAGAAGTCCATGTCAGCTAAACCACGAGGCGTGCTTAGTCTCGAAAGTAGCGCAAGCGTGAAGCCATCGTGACCCGCGCCACTCTTCTCAAGATTGAGAGGGGGACTTTGGTTGTCTTGATTAGGGTGTTTAAACGAAGTCGTGGAGAAGAAATCCTTCCGTTGTAACGCTGACAATGCACTGTTTTGTTGTTTTTAAAGATTCCGCAACCGATATTTCCGAACCGGACATAAGAATCGGTGACGGGCCTTTCCTGCCTCCACGTTTTTTCTTTTTCTTAGTGGAATCAAAAGCTGAAGTAGATGGCGTTGAGGCGGGTGATTAATGATCAAGCCGCCCCGGTCATGGCGCAGCCAGCGCAGAGACCCCTCTCTCCGTCATACCAATTCTTTCTTGCTTACAATTGGGGGCAGGGGTTTTGCTGACGGTTAGGAACTCCCATGCTACGCTGTCATCTGGGAGAATCTTGTTTCCGCCTCTGGCTGGTGTCGCCCAGGATGTTGTGATGGTGGCTGGGGAGCATTGATTTGTGATTGTTGTGCGGAAGGGATCGGGTGGCGGAGAGGGATGTCTGTATTATGTAACCATATGAGGCCTGTAGGTAGTTGTTATGATGATGCTCATGATGGATATTTTCCTATTCTAGCACTTCTATATGGTAATATCCTCTGATACATGGAGAATTTTGAGAAGACTTTGTATTATACACCTGTGCATTGATGCTCCTTCTTCATTGCCTTTATGATCATTCATGATGCACTCTTCCTCAGAAATTGAGTATCTGATCTCACTAGAGTGATCCAGTCAAGCATTGGGCGGTCATGGAACTGGCCTGGTCGGCTCCCTGAGTGACGACTTGAGCAGTAACATATTACGTCTGCCGGAACTTCATGATCACTGAGGCTATGCTAGTGGTTTGATACCCCGCGGAGTTGGTGTTGTCAGCTGCCCAGGCTCACGATGTCTGTGGAACGCGATACTGGAGCAATGTTTGGGCCCTCAGGGGATGATGACGCGAGAAGAAGAATTAACAAAAATAGCTACAAGATAAGACAGATTAACTTCTGCTGTCCAATCGGTTTGACGTAGTCTTCCTCCGCAAGGACTTCTCAGACAGGCTAAAGTCCGCAGCCCTCGGGTCTCGTACCCGTTCCGCAACTACAAGGCTCCGCCGAGTTTCGTCAAGGTATCATGAGTGGCCAAGCTTCCACCTTATGGGTCTGAGATGTCGGCCTGGTGCTGGCATACTTGAGTGGATATCACCTCTGACACTGGTGCCCAATACTGGGAGATCGACCCTTGATACTTGGACGTTTGGACTTGAAAGTTGCTGATGAGTTTATAATACAGACTTGCGATAGTATCAAGGCTTGGGGGAGGATAGTAATGGAACCTGCTGCTTAGAACGTGTCGAGATTCTGGAGTCACTTCGGAAGACCGGGCCAGATACAGGGGTTTCTCAATCCCTTGAGTAGAAAGATGGATTTTTCTACGGCATCACGCCATGAGGAATCTTTTGTCAATCGACTGATGTCCCTGTGTGCTGGTCGTGGGGGAAGCAGTGGGCTACCTCCCTCTGGTCAACAACTCAGAGCTTGCCACTGCTTGGCTTTGCCAAGGTTCTCGGAGCCCATCTACCAAAGTCCCTTTGTTTACATTTGGAAACATCTAGGTTGAGCTGCACTCCAGGTAGAGTTCCATTAACGATGTCTTATCCTTGACCTGTGTAACTTCTCATTCTGGACACAGCCGCCCTCGCCAAGTCATCACAGTGTAGGTAGCCATCAATCACACGACGCTGCCAAACACTCAAGTGCCCCCCGTCTGACCCTTTCTCCTTCCATAAGTCCAGCAGTCCCGGAATCGTCTAGGACAATTCAGTTCATGTCCTCCCACACGTCCACAACGAGGACATTTGCTGCCCTGCATCTGCCCCTGCGACTCCTACACAAACTGTTGTCAATGCCATATTCCATTTGAGAAATGCGAGTTAAAGATACCTTTTTGCCCCCATTCTTTGTCTGCTCATTCATCTTTTCTGCTTCTGCTCCTGTTTCCGGTTGTTGTTTGTTGTCGCCGTGGTTGGGGGCGCTCATGGGCAAGTGCCGTGTGTAGGTAGGGTGTGAAGTTGCGAAACCTGTGCAGAGTAACTCGCGGATTTCTCGATCCAAGACCGAGATGGAGATGAATTTGATTGTTGATGATTGAATGCGGTAAAACAGTTTAAGACGAGAAACAAGAGGCAAGGTTCATCTGATAAAGTCAGTTGTGAATAAACTCAGTTTGCACGTGTTTGTTCACCTGTAACACTTGTACGTGCAGATACTAGGCAGCATCCAACCGTTAGATACAGTGGTCTTAAAAGTTTACTTCGAATAGGGTTGACTCGAGAAATCTGGTCGCTTTGCCGTCGTGAAGGTGTCTCTCGCAACTTCCCGTTGTGTGAGAGTCCCCCCTCCTTGTCTCCCCAATTCGTCAAGCCTTGATAGTTCACAAACAGCATGTCTTTGTCGGAGCCTTCCGCTCGACGCACCTGCCCATCTTCTAAACCGACTCTCTTCAAAGCATTGCAAGTCATCAAACTGTTCACAAGGGACGACATCCGCTCTCTCGAAGTCCCTGACTTTGCGCCCCTCAAAGTTGGTTTCCAAGGATTCATTTCCCAGCCGAAGGATCGGATTGATGCCCTCTCGTAGTATTATTCCGCATGACAAAGATGCCACAAGGCCCTGAGCATTGTTTAGCCATTCACTTGAGGGGCAGGTAGTCCCGGGTCCCCCGTGATCACATCAAGGTCGGGAACTTTGCCACGGAAATTGTCTAGACGGATCAGCAGCAACTATTCGAGCTCACACCCAAAGACAGGAAGCGAGACCCTCAAGACGAGATATCAAACCCAGAATATGAAGAACAGACGTGGGCCCGAACAGCACGTCTGGCCAAACCAGGCATGCCAGAGTGTTAGGTCTTTTTGTACTGCTCCTCGATGAATCTCATTAGCACGTAAAATGCCTTTCTTAATAGTTCTCTATGGATTCTTGTCTCATTTAAATCGTGATTCTTAGCTACCGATACTATGAGAGGCCAGGCGGTGCTATGCCATTGGATGAGATATGTCAAGTAGGCAAAGGAGATAAGCCTCTTTGCCTAACCTCTCGGCATCCGCTCGGCACTACGAAGGTCTTGACTGCGGTATCAGGGATAGAACAGCCGGTCCATTGGCACAATTAAGCAGCATGCACTCTGATCCTGAAAAAAAATGCTGATGCGATTATCTGATGCGATTGCTCATTCTAATGGATATCCAACCCAATTTGAGATCCAGCCTGAAACTCCTATTCCAGCGAACAAAAGAAACACTATACTATGCGGACAAGACCAAAAGACTTAGTAACCAGACTTGGCTAGCTTTTCCTTCTCACTCTTGGCGGTCTCCTCCTCCTCCTCCTTAACCTCTGGCTTCACGTCAGTATAACTGGGGAGCTCTTCCTTGGGCTCTTCGGTCTGCTCTCGGGCCTGCTGAGCGGGCTGCTCGGGTTCATCGGTGTATCTCTCCTGCTTGTCGGACAAGATGGCGTCGCCGGGAGGAGGAACGCTTCCAACCTCCTGGACAATAGTTCGGTCGAAGTCGGGTCGGCCCTCGATGGCTCGAAGCACCTCGAATAGGGGCTTGGCACTCATGGGCCAGGCGACATCCTCGGTCAAAATCTTGCGGGCGGTAATACCACGCTCGTTATAGAAGGCAGAGTTGGCATCTCCTCGGCTGACGATGATAGTTCCATCAATCTGAACGCCTGCCCACAGTCCACGGCTCTTCATGTAGCTCCATACCGGTCGTGCAGTCTTGGTGACAGTAGCCTCTACACTTCCACCAGTACCGAGAGGTCCAACGGCGATGGAACCCTCAGCACCAAGGGACAAGCGAGGCTTTGTGAAAGCGGCAACCTGCTCGGGTGTGTTGAGGACGCAGACGCAATCGTAGACATCGAGGCCAAAGACGAAGCCGGCACCAAGGGTGCTCACGATAAAGGACGAGGGAGGAGACCAAGTACCGTCGGGTCGGCGGGCGACGACAACACCAGAACCGCCGGCGAGGGAACCGTGGCAGGCACCGGCACGGAGGACGTTGAAGATGGCGAGACCGGCGGCGCGGTGGAGGACGTGGTGCGGGATCTTGACCATGGACTTGCGGGTGAGGCCAGTGGGATGCATAGGACCACTGGTTTTGGGAGGGGCGGAAGAACTGAGGTCTGTAGATGGGTTAGAATAGTTGGCGGTTATTGTTGCTGAGCACTCACTGGTGAAGCTATAGAGGATGCGAGCGGCCTTGTTGCACTCCTTATCCATAGTGGTAGGCCACCATCCCTCAGCACCGATCAAGTTGGCAGCCTTGTTAAGTGGCCAGCCAGCCTTGGAACTGATTCTGTGAAAGTGATGGCCCTTGACTTGCTTGCTGGAGGTATCTTGGGGTTCTTGCTCCGACGGGGTAGGCTGTTGGTAGTCCGGCTCGACCGTGTAAGTGGGAGGGTCCTGGCCGGCCTGCTTGAGAGGGTCGACGGGTTCGTTGGTGGAGTAGACGACAGTCATTTTGCTTGATGAGATGATGTTTTTAATAGAGTATTATAGAGTAGAAGTAAGGATTGAAGGTTATTGTGTATATTGTTTAATCTGATCCTCCCAAATCGACGGGTTTCAAGCCAGCCTTATATCCCACCCTCGCCTCCTCCAAACCTCGCATTCGGACCCCCCCTACGCAATTTGCATACTAATCACAATAGACTATCTAGTGGGCGCAAGGCACCAGCGGATCAGCATTGGCAGCCGCTGACCGCAGTCGGAGTACCGAGATGGCTGCGCGTTGCGTGGGAGCGTCGTGGACGAGCGTGGCGCAGCAAGGATTTCTAGACAGCGAGCTATGCGAGAGGGCGATTTTTGGTTGCGCGAGGGTTGGGAGGCGAGGGCGAGGAGCGATTGAGTGGGATTATGGTGGTACCTACTAGAGAGCGGTGGAAAGGTGGCGTGCTAAGTTACTTGGTAACAGGGGCGGCTTGTCTCGCTGCTCGCTCATTCGTCGTAGGAATTCCATCCTCCTCTTGAGTCCAATTAGATCTCTGGACTTCAACAATCAGAAACAGTCGGTGTGGCTCAGTTGGTTAGAGCGTTGGTCTCATAGCATGACTTGGCCAAAGGTCAGGGATATCCAAAGGTCGAGAGTTCGAGCCTCTCCACCGACAGTTCTTTTTTTGCTCTTCGTAGCTATCATTTGCTCCCAGATGTATCTTTCTATGCCTACACACCTATCTATGTTGCCATGGTCTATAGTGGTCTATTTTTGTCTCGCGCCGGTTGCAGATGCCTTTTTCTTGATATCTCCTCTTACGTAGGTACCCACTGTTGCCAGACACGGGCTCTGACTTGGCATATGTCGTACTCCTCGATTGACTTTCTACGGATTGACCTACGCAAATCCCAGCTGCCTTTGGCCTATCAATAATTTTAAGCACGAAAATAAGCTTAATTAGTATCTAAAACAACTGGACCTTACATGTCTCGCAGCCTCCCCAGTCATGTTCCTAGGCAGGAACACAATATGGGCTGAGTAGCTAAAGCTGTGCAGGTTCTCATTAATACTAAGAAACAGACACAACTGCCTGATAGCCACACGTTTAGCCTATCTGGTTTGGTACTTGGGATATAGAATACTTGGGATATAAATCGGATTAGTTATTTAAAAAGGTTCCGCAAGAGCTCCTTGATCCCAAATATTTTCTAATCTGTTAATATTACAATACATTAACAGAAGAGGTGCTACTGACGCGAATCTAGCGAGGACAGTCCTCAGGGTACAGTCAACATCCGAGTTGGTGCAACAAATGATCCCATTAGTGAAGCTAGTATTTAGACTTATTGGCCCAGAGATAATCGGGAGAGCTTGTATAAGGGTAATCAAGAATAAAAAGGGTCATTTATGTACATCTAGTATGGAGATTCCCACCAATTTGCACGCTTTGCACACATCCCCTACCTATGCATTAATCGGTCGGAGCTACAAACTGCACCATGCTAACATCATCAACCCAAAAAGAAACACTCTCGCAACTGGATACAATAGCGACACCAGGATCATTGAGGATCAGTGCCTGCCGATTGTACCAGAACATGGCCCGGACCTCTAGCCAATTGTCGACAGCATTGTTCACGTTTATGACCGAGGAACCCTGTGCCATGTAACCGCCATTGCCAACCGAGGGCGCAACCATGAGGTCGAGGCAAGAGTTGTCGGGCACCCGGATGTGCATGGTGACGAGGTACCTCCCCCCCAACGACGAGGTGGGTGTTGTTGATGGGTTGGTAGATGCCCCAGTACTCGCCCTGGACGTTGTCGCTGTGCTCGTAGGTGCCTGATTGCTGATCCACGTAGAATTGGTCCGTTGAGATGCCTAAGCTGCCGGGGTGGGCGTCTCGATGATGACAGTACCAGGTTGATCTCCTTGGGGTGCAATCGTAGTAACCGTGATCGGAGCAGTGATTTGACCAGGGCCAGGAAAAGGCCTGAAGATGGTGACATAAAAAGGCTCGGGCGCAGCAGTAACCGGAGCTGAGGGTAGAGTAGCAGAAGTGGTAGACTCGCTGGCCGCGGCGGTTGTCGATTCGGTGGTTGTAAGGGCAATAGTGCTCTCAGTAGAAGCCGTGGACACAGCTTCCAAGGAAGCAGTAGTAGTAGTAACACTCAAAGATGAAGAAGTCAACGGCGGCAAGCATGGTGAAGCCAACACTCCACGAGCCAAAGCCAACAGCGGAAGCGCAAGAACCTCGGACCTCATGGTGAAAGAGTCAAACTGGAAAAGATGCTTCAAGGGAAAGAGAACGAGTGACAATGAAGACTTGATAACATGAGAAAAAAAAAAGAAAGAAGCTTAAAAATAAGAAAGGAGACGGTCCTGTTTTGTTGTTGACCATGGCTGCTGTGCCGAGTCGATAGTTGTCAATAGCGCGCTTCAGAAAGCCCGCTGTGGCGTTTGTTGTAATTTCCAGCAACTGTCAGCTCTGCGGGTTTGGACCAACAGGCAGTCAGCTCTGTGGATCCAGAGAGGAAACAGAAAGAAGAGAAAGAAGCTGAACATTTTGGCTGCTGGAGAGAGGCGTTGAGGCTTCTGCAGCGCCGTTGGTGTGAGGTTGTTGGCTGAAAGTCATGTTGTGAGTTGGGGACGATGTTCAGCGCTGGCTGAGGAAACCACTAGGCTTTTATTGTAGAGTCAACACTCGCCAACTCATTTAAAGGTTCAAGTATGGTACTAAATTCACCGAAAGAGAAGTAATTGCTGTTTGTTTTTGTCGGTGTTTATGTAAATCGTGAGTTGTACTGAATCGTGACTTCACTTCCCAAGATGGACGTTCCCCTGCCGATCTCGACAAGAGGCGTCCTAACACTGCGAGCATCAACCAATCAGAAGCAAGCCTCTATGGCTCAGTGGTAGAGCGTATCACTAGTACCCCCCCAGTGGTCATGATAAGGTCCCAGGTTCGATCCCTGGTGGAGGCATTTAACCAGCTTCTTCTGGTTTTTTTTGTTTGCATCTGCCCTTGTCTCGGGCGATTTCCTGTATCGGTCCGTTATTTTTTGTTCCTCGCAGGGCTGTAGGGCCCTTCCCCGGATGCTTAGGTAGATTCCCGAGTCCGACGGAAGGTACGTACCTCTATAACTTGACACGCTTAGGTACCTGAGTTGAAGAAAAGAATGAGATACTAGACGATAAATAATATTATTTAAAAAAAGAAAAAATTAAGTAAATATTTAAAAATTATCTTAATATTTTATGATATTATTTATTTATTTTTAATCTATATTATTGATTATTTCGTAGGAGAATAATCTAAGAGCTTTGTACGGGTGTCTCGTTTTTTTCTTGACCCGGCTGCTTGACCCAAGGGAAAGCACGCTCTTCCCCCCACGTCATCTATTGCCTGGAGCTTCCGAACCACGGGAGAGCTCTCCTCCTCCATCATGACAGCTCCATCACCATCAAAAAGACCAATTTTCTCAACCCGAGCTCCATTCATTCTATAACTCACATCTCCCACAAGATCCTCTCATTCATTGTTAAAGGCCAGTTCACTCGTCCATCCCGATAGCTTTCCGCTACAATGCCTGCCGAGGACACCCGCCGCTCGTACGGCGACGCCGCTCACGAGACTGCTTCTGGCTTCATCGCCTATGCCCGCAACTCTGTCGATCGTGTTGTATCGCCTGATTCTCGGGAGCGCGCGTACAAGAATACTGCTTCATTCGCCTCTGACCGGCCTTTTCTCTTTGTGAGCTCCCTTGCCAATTCCCCCTCCCTTGAAGGACACACCTAACCTTGACCAGTCTATCATAGTCTTTCAGCTTCTCTTCGCTTTCCTTCCAATCCTTCTCTTTATCACATTTAGTCTGTCAACTGTCGCCTTTGCTCTCGGCGCTGCCGTCCTCTTTGCGCTCTTCTGGATCGGTGTTGCCCTTATGATCCTGGTGCCTACCCTGCTCGTCACATCGTCTATTGCCGTTCTCGCCTGGGCCTGGGCTGCAGCGAGCTTCATTGTTGTCCGGTGGTTGTATGAGCATGCACCTATTGGGAACAGGGGCAGTGAGGTCGTCGTCAAGCAGGAGAATGGGAGCTAGACTCAAACAGTCTTCTTTCCAGGGCATGGGGCTTTCTTTTCATATGGTCGTTATTGATTGGGGAATTCGGAATTAGGAGAAGGTTTACGGTATGGGAAGGATAATCAGCGTTTCTTAGTTTCGTGCGTCTGGGTCTTGTTCGACACAATGGATTAATGGACACGGATAGGTTCTAACAGCGTCAACACTTCTGTTTAGCTGATAATAGGTGATGGCAGATGGAATACACTACAGCGCTTCACTTCCTGCATTGTTGCACATAGCTGCCACCCCCTGATTCACCTCTCATCTGCAGCATACCATGTTGACAGTCAACTTCTATTCCACATTACAAGCAGAACCGTCCGTCTATCGAGCATCCCAACCCAGTGATAGGTACATTACAAATACAGACCCTCTGGCTCACCCTCCTGCTTGGTGCGGAGCACTCTCTCACGCGCCGATCGGAAATCCGCCATCTGGACACGCATTCTCCTCTCTCGGAGAGCCAGCAGACCCGCCTCGGAGCAGATGGCCTTGATGTCAGCACCAGAAAGGTCATCCTTCTGCGAGATGAACTCCTCCAGATCAACATCATCGTTCAGGTTCATCTTGGACGTGTGCAGTGTAAAGATCTTGCGCTTGGTGTTCTGGTCGGGGTTCTCGAAGAGGATCTTTCGGTCGATACGTCCTGGTCGGATCAGGGCAGGGTCCAGACTCTCGATCTTGTTGGTGGCCATGATGACCTTGACGTCACCTCGGTCGTCGAATCCGTCCAGCTGGTTCAGAAGCTCCAGCATGGTTCGCTGGACTTCTCGCTCACCACCCGACGTCGACTCGTATCGCTTCGTACCAATGGCATCGATTTCGTCAATAAAGACAATAGACGGGGCGTTTTCTCCAGCAACCTGTTGCATGTTAGTAGAGGTTATACTAGTGGAACAGCTCAACTTGCCTGGAAAAGCTGTCGCACCAGTCTCGGTCCATCACCAAGGTACTTCTGGATCAGTTCACTGCCCACAATACGCAGGAAAGTGGCAGACGTTTGGTTGGCAACCGCCTTGGCCAGCAGCGTCTTTCCTGTACCAGGAGCACCGTAGAGGATGACACCCTTGGGAGGCTTGATACCCATCTCCTCGTACAGCTCCGGATGGAGCAGCGGCAGCTCCACGGACTCTCTGACTTCCTGGATCTGTTGCTCCAGACCACCAATGTCGGCGTATGACTCGGTAGGAGCCTTGTCAAGCTTCATGACACTGACGATAGGGTCGGCATCATCTGTCAAGACACCAACGATGCTGACGCTCTTGTGATGCAGAAGAACACTGGCACCGGGCTCCAACAGGTCCTTGTCGACGAAGCTCATGATGCTGACGTAGTACTCAGGACCGGTCGTACTACTGACGATCGCATGGTCATCGTCAATCAGCTCCTCCAAGGTTCCAACGCCCATGGGGCTTCCTCGCATGTCATCAACACGACCTCGCTCATCCGCTAACCGGTCGATATCCGCATCGGTGGCAGAGGTCTGTCCCTCCTTGGCAGCCTTGGCCTTGCGTAGACGCTCCTGGTTCTCGACGTACTCCTCCTCAAGCAAGAGATGATCGTGGATTCGCTGCATTCGCAAGAGACGGAGCTTGCATCGGCTGGTCGGGTAGACGGCGGGAAGCTTCTGGGCGGCGCTGGTGCCACCGGCCTTTCTCTTCTTGCGGCCAACTCGAGTCGTGGGTCGGGGCGGAGGCTCGTACTTGGGCTTATCCTTCTACGAGGGGGTTAGATTGCATTCATCAAGTGTCCGCGATGCACTTGCCTTCTTGTCCTTGTCGTCGCGCCCATCTCCCCCCATGCCAGATTGACCTTGACCCTGTAACGACGTCAACAGCTGCCAGAGGACCGTGTGAGGTCACGGAAGCTCACCATCTTGGCTTATCTAGCTCTAGGAGCTCAAGTTCTGCTGATTATCGATAAAAGAGACGCTCGCGATGTTGTTGTGTGGAGGTGAGGTGGAGGTGGTTGTTGTGGAAGATCGAGGTCGAGGCTCCAGGCGACCCAGTGATGATGAATGCGAAAGCGCCAATGCAATCAGGCGCCAGGGAAACACGACAGCTGGAGGCCAATCACGTGCCTGGGTCACGTGAGCACAAACAACACCTCAGTGACAACCGCATTAAATGCAGTGTAAATCGTTGATCACTTTAAATTTCGATTGTAGGTTAAAATATTAATGAATGACGGTTGGAATTTTATCCAATATCATTTTTAAATTCATCGTTGTTCAGCAAAATCGGGGGAATCCCTGTCGGTTGCAGCCTGGAGAGCCACACTGCTGACTGCACTTTATGCGACATCGTATATTTAAAGATATTTCTTTCAGAAATTAAATTTGCTTTGTAAAGATGAACCATTATGAATAATGGGCTCTACTACGCTTCTTCGTGGCTTCAAAGTTTCCATCGGCACTCTCGATGCCTTCCTTGACGCCAACGGCGTATACGAGACGTACGGAACACCTCCTTTCTACAAAGATCATCCCGACAAAGATGAAATATCAAAGCTTTTCTACGCCAAAATCACAAAAGCAGGTGGAACCGCCGATAAGAATAGGTTCCGCGTCATGATTCCCTTAATGGAAGGTCATGGCAAGTCGACTGTTGCGTACGTCACTTATGCCTGGCTCACGGTTTACGCACATCGTGAGGTTCTTTTGGATAAGGATCTACCCACTGCAGTCCCAGAAGGATTTAACGAGTTAAAGCGAGAGATTTTATCATTTGGTGAAAAGCTTGAGGACGTTGACAAGATTGCCGACGAGGGCAAGATGGGTCTGTTCTTGGTTCATATATACGAAATCCGAGGTTTATACACACCACAAGAAATGCGTGAATGGGCAAAGGTAGCGCTTGATTTTGGCCCCTTCGTCTGTTGAGCTGTTCGATGCTGACTTAGTGTCTTGGCCAGGTTCCTCAGTACTGTGATCAGTGCGATGCTGTGTTTAACGATCCTTATGAGGCGTTTACTCAACGACAGCTGCACCGTAGAGATGCCCATGGATCCAAGGAGAGCACTTGTCCACTTCCTGAGGGTTAGACGAGAGTTAGGGAATATCTGCTTAGTTTTAAACAATTATTAGATGTAGTTACATCAAGGGTACATTCAAATTGACTTCATCATTAGTTTCCATCAACCTCGCTCTTAAGTTAGACAGGTTTTAAATACAATCAACTCCGATACCCCTTCATAAGCTCATAAACAAATAGTTCAATCAAACCCACCCCTAGCGAACAAGTGAGTAAATGCGGTGCAGAGCATCCCTCACCCTTTTCAACCCCGGCACCTCCTTACGGGACTTGGTCTTCTCTCGCCTTCGAGTTAGCTTTGGGAATAGACGCTGCGCTGCAGTTTGAGGCAGACTCTTGACTTTTCTGAGGATCTGGACTGGCTCTTTGGACCATTCTTTCTGTTTCTTCTCCATGAGCAAGTCTGCGTATGTAGTAAAGATGGCCGTGGCATCCCTCCATTCAGGGTCTTGACCCCTCTCTTGTATAATGTCAAAGCAGTGTCCTGCCCAAGGTCCTCGCCGTTGAAAAAGACGCTCAAGCTGTGCAGTGGAATTATCGGCTGGGATGGCCTTTGCTCCGAGTAAGGAGGTCCAGCAGATGTACCACAGCAAGATTGCGTCCACTGTGGCCCAACGATGGTTTTCAAGAGCAAGTGTCATGCGGTCTCGGTTGTTGTTTTCAAGAACCAACCCCAAGGAGACGTATTCTTTTGTTGTTAGGTTACGAAGTTGCCAACGAGTCCCCTCTACGTAGGGAATCCGGTCTATTGATGCCTTGAGCAGTGTGTGTAGTTCTTTTGGAATGCGGCTCATTGTGATGTACTTGTCGAATGCTTCAAGATAGATGTTGCGGTCCTTTTTTGAAGGTTCGGCGGAACATTGGAGCATCTGTTTCCTCCAAGTATCTGAAGGACCCCTTCGGGCGTCAATGTCGTCAACGGCCCACGGCTCGTTAACCTCAGGATAGAGGTCGTGCAGGCTTTCAGGTAGATCATCGATGTACGAGCTGGCGCAGATGAGAGGAATGCCGGCCCAGCTTGGGTCACTCGTTGAAGTGCGGTATGCGCTTCGAACCATTGAGGTGACATGCCGCCAGAGGGTCCGAGAGCAGAGGCCGAGAGCCACCATTCCTGAGGCGCCGAGGGGCTTAAGGATCATGTCGATCAGCTCAGGAGGCAGCCTCTCGAGATGAGAAGAAGGACATATGTATGTCAAAGGCGGAAGCTCGCGCTCTGCCGGTCGGTATAGCTTTCTGAAGGCCCCAAAGGTTTCGAAACAGGTGACAGGGTCTAGATTCAGCCTATGGCAGAGCTTGGCTGTCGGGGCTATGACGTGCCACCCGGGGTGCTCGATACGACTGAAACTCATCACGAATGATGGATACAGGCCATTTGAGTTGCGTTTTTGAAGGATGTAGAAGACAGGGAAGTGTGTTGGAGATGGCAAGTTATATGCTTGGCAAATATGCTGTTGCCTGTTGGCGCGTGCAGCTAAATTTAACCCCCTGAGCTGAGCCCTTTCAAGCCAATCATGGCTGACATGGCTTGAAGCGAAACCCGCGAATAAGAAGGTCGTACCAGGGATATAGCTTGGACCTTTTTATTTTTAGTTGTGGTGCAGTTGCTGCTCCTCTTAGGAGAATATTGTGGGCATCAAATCATGCATAGGTATTTTTTCAATGACACTTGCTTGGTTCTAGGTACGCAATCGTAAAGAATACATACATCAGCATTAAAACCCAATACCACAAGTCCGCAACTACTTGTGGGCATCATGTCTGTACTTGATCGATATTATCTAATGAAACTCGCATCTCCTGATCGAAACAACAGTGGCGGCGACACACCATGACCTGCCTACTGAAATTGGACTTGAACTCCGGACTGGCTCACCTTCTTCCCATTGACTATGACCGCAAACTCAATGGAGGCGCCGGACGGAACCATTTCAACGTTGAAATCCATTCTTTTGACTTTGACCCCGGCCTTATTCCAGTGATCTTTCAGGCCCCAGAAGGGAACATCGAGTGAACACTGTATGGTGGCCCACGCATTAACAGTGTCGTTCTTGCGAGTGGGGGGCGTGTCCTCCTGGCACTGATAGATCGCCACGTCAAAGGTCTCTTCGAAGTCGTCGTTGGTTTGGTACAACCGGTGCCATGAGTGGGACACTGGGGCTTTGGTTGACACGTTTTTCTCCCTAGAATATCGTTGAGTACAGGAGCTTTCGCAGCGAGGGGTAGCTACACACCTTCGTCAAGTACCATTGCATTTGGTTGGTGGCCTTCCACTCATGTGCTGCTTCGTCCCATTTCTTGTCTTGCTCAAGGTGCACACTTGAGTCAAAGGGGGCATTGTAAAATAACCCGTAACTGAGTCTTGAGATGGTCGAGGTGACTTGGATCGGGCCTTGGCTCAGTCCATTAGAGGACGCCGCCATTCCGCTCATGAAGCCCTTGTACACAGCTCCTCGGCAGATTGCCGTGCGTCTAGTAACCGGCATGTTAGTTTGATCTTGTCTAATTGTGCATGGAAAGGGTACTGACGGTCTCATCCCAGAGGATTGCAGGATGCTGATGTTGGCTGGCTCATGTTGGGCCTTCAAATGCTCGTACAGGTATGGGCTACCCCCCAGACCGCCAACCAGAATAATACCCTGTGACGGATAAAAAGTGGTCAGAGAATCCTATGGCTGAGTAGTTAGATCTCACTTACCGTCAGAGACAGACCTTGACTTCTGGCCTTGAAAATTTGGGCTTCGATAAGCTCGTCAATGTTGGCAAAAGAGTCGGTAAAGGCCTTTTCAATGTGAGACCTGCAGAGATGGTCAGACCTCGGAATGACTAGAGGGAAGTTGGTCGAACCCTTTGAAGTGAATTCGGCCTTTCTTGATGAAGGGTTCTTTTGATGTGTCGTTAAGCTTGTCCTTGTCCCTCTGGAAAGCCTCGGCCGGGACCGACACCACGTACTCCTTCTTGAGGTTTCCAGGCTTGTACTGCGGCTTGATGGAGAGTTCCCAATCTTCTTTGAGCATCTCCTTGATGCCTGACTGGCTGATCTGATGCCACTTGCGACCCAAACGATTCCTTACCATGGCCTCGAATGCCTCGTCGATGAAAATGCCTCCGCAGAGTCCGCCTGGGTTGGTTGATGCGTCAGTCTACAAGACGATAGATGGCTTATTGCTCCTAAACTTACCAGTTCCTTCGACGGCCTCTTCCATCAGGATTGGGTCGACACCATTGATCTTGTAGGTGATGAGATCCTAGAATAGAGACGTTAGCATTACGAAGGATAGAGGTTGTCGAATAACTCACAACTGTGCCGCCTCCAGCATCGCAAATAAGATAGACATCATCCTTCTTGGGCTTGCGCCCTGCCTCACAGAGAGTCGAGAGAGCAGCAGCCTCAGGCTCCGGTGCAAAGGTCAAGGTGGTCTCGCCCGCTGGTCTAGAGTCGAGAATGCCGGCCTGTTTAGCCGCCTTTTCCATGTCCTGCCTCGCATAGTCTTTCCAGATGGCGGGGACGGTGATGACGACGTGGAACTGGGCAGCCTCGAGAACCGAGCTTCCCCGATCCTTGGCGATGGCCTCGAGAGCGTGGCCCCAAATAGCCCGGAGATAATCAGCAATCAGATCGACGGCTGTCTTATCATTCTCCCGGGCCATCTTGCGGGCACGGAGGATGAATTCGGAGGAACGTTGCTCAGGGGATAGATCTTGCTCTTTCAGGAGCAGGAGTTTAAACCAACTGATGGGACTGGTGTCCTTCTCCATCTCAAACCCCCACAACATCTTGTCTTCGTAGTATATCTCGGTTGGAGCCTTACCCTCTTCGCGGCCTGATCCAGGCCAGCTGGTGATGAGGTTGATCTGGTCACTGTTGAAGTCGGCTCGGGTAGCCCACGCGATGCCAGAGTACCTAACATGGGGTTAGGTATGGATAGTTTCAGACATAGAGGCGGCCGGTACTTACGTGGTCCCGAAATCGATGCCGATTACGAGCAGGTTGTCGTCTTCGTCATCATCAAGCCCAATGTTTAACAGCTGCTGACGAAGAGTGGCATTGAGCAGTAATTGCTCAAAGTCTGGGTTGTCCATTATGGCTGTGAGAAGCGAAGCAATGTGGGAAGAGGTGTAAACAAGACTGATCTGCTTTTCTTCATGATAATCACATACTAGAACTTTCCCTCCTTAAATAATGGGTTTCCCCGGGTGAGTCAAGGGACTGAAAAGGGACCGAAGCCGTGGTATCTGGTCTTTTCCCATCAGGAAGCGCTTAGAAAAGCAGGCTGCGAAAGCTGAAACATCCCCCTCTTCAGCAGCTCAGCCGAAGTTCTGGAAATAGCCAATACAATTGAGTTTCAAGGAATCAGGCTGGGGATAAATGTCTCAAGTGTCTAGCTGAAAAACCAGGCTGTGAGTAATCAGGGTAGAAGGCCAACAGTCAAGTGATCTCTCCTGCAAGCCATTTCACAAAGCGCGCTGCGAGATCGAATAAGAGATCACGATGGTTCACGGAGTCACATTGCCCCTGCATGGGAAGAAGCAGGCTCGCAGAAACCCCTCACGTTTGAGTCTATTTCGAGGACCACGACGTAGGTGTGGACGCACACTAGACGAATTTACAATGATAAATCAAATTACAAATGAATCTAGGCCCTTATAATCTTCACTTTTTGTCTTTTTGCCGCGCGCGTGGCTTTGTTTCTTTCCAATCGATGCTGCTTGCTTGACGCTTGGCGCAACAACTGATGCGTCTGCCGGCGAGACGAACGAGCCTAACGCGGCATGACAGGCTGCAGCGAGATATGAAATAGAAACGTGTCATTTCAATGACAGGTATCCCTCTAGATGCCAGTCATATTCAGCTTGCGTGTTCCCAGAGCCGTACCACAACACAAATCCCCAAGCCTTACTTGTTACCCCATACCAAGCTAGATCTCATTAAGGGCCAAGCTCTTGTCACTCTCCTTTACTCCTTCCCCCATCTTTTCGTCTTTCAAAATTTATAACCAGATGCCTTATCAACAAGATCGGGAATACGCTAGGCCAAGCTCATACGGCCAAGGAGCTCCTCCGTCAGATCCCGCCAGATATGACGAATACCCAGCCTTGTCTACTGAGATGGAGGTCGACCAGAGGGAACCGGCTTATGAGCAGAGCTATATGCCCGAACCTGAAGCAAAGCTTCAGCGGAGCCATTCCAAGCGCTCAGGATCTCAACCCTCGGCATCACGAGCCAGGACCTCGTCTTCCCCTGGCAGAAGTGGCGAAAAACATGGTCAAAAGTCTCGAAGCAGATCTTACATGGCTGATGCCTTGGGGGGAAAAGATCACCATATCCGGGAACTCCAACAACAGCTCACGAGCCAGGTCGAACAACAGAAGGGGCTCCACTCTGAGCTCGACCAGAAGGATAGGGAGCTATCTAAGTGCAACGAGGAGTTGATACGGATAGCTGGAGAGCTCAACCAGAAGAAGGAAGAGCTGGCTGTGCACACCAGCCAGTGGGCTGAAGCGCTCGACCAGAAGGATAGAGAGCTATCTGAGTGCAACAAGGAGTTGAGACAGACAGAGGGAGAGCTCAACCAGAAGAAGGAAGAGCTGCTTATGCGCAACAGGATGTGGAAAAAGACCGCTGGAGAACTCAACAAACTCCGAGCCAGCACGCAATCCTTCTACCAGATCACGGATGAGTACCTTGTGGGACTTTTCATGAGCTTGAGATCCTCGATCCGGGACTTTTCCATTCAGTACTTTGGGAACAACCTATACAAAGGGACCTTGAGTACGAAGGAGCCACACTACCTAGCCCACCTTGAAGCGACTCTGCCGAGTGGGAAGGCGGGAATTAAGTCAGCATTGGCCTCGGAGAGAAGCTATCAGGTCATCCAGGCTCTCATATGGAGGGTGCTTGTGGCTGAGGTCTTTAACCGGTTCACCTGGGTTAGCGGCAAGACGGCTGACAGTTTCATCCATCTCCGAACCAAGTTGGAGCCTGGTAAGTTCAAACTTCCGCCTCATCTACGACTACACTAACATTACGGGTCATAGCACGTAACCATGACTCCCATGGGATGAAGATGTCGGAGCCCGAAGCCGAGCGAAAGTTTCAGACCTGGAGCGCAACAACGATAGGCCTCCTCCTCGATGCCCAAGGCCCAGAAGAGCAATCACACATCCGAGAGGAGCTGGATCAAGAGGGAGCCGAGATTGTCAGCCGCTTGGTCAACACCATCCGCGACATGACGGAAGCGGCCGAGCAGGACCTCCGAGATCAACTCTCTTGTATCATCGACGAGGCATTTACAGTGGGCAAAGAGATCAGCAGGCAGATTTCGCGCATCACATGGACGCTGGATTTCGGGAGCGGGCACGACACATTGGTGTTTGACCCGGAGACGATGGGGCTGGAGAAGGGCGATCGTATGGGGAAGCCTCGGGTGGTGAACTGGATTGTTGCCCCGGGGGTGATCAAACGGGGAAAGTCTACGGGTGAGGGCTTCAACCATGAGCAGATGCTTCTCAAGAGGATAGTTAGCTGTGACGAGTAGATGTTGGGTTCGTTTCAGTATGTCATTTGTTTTTGTACCTCGATTATCAACGTTAAGTATTCAATGAGAATGGTTCAATTCAAAGAAGGTTTAGAAAAAGGAGACACCAGGGGCAGAGGGCTCACTAACTCATCATATATATGATGAATAATGATACATAAAATACAATTAAATACTATTAAGATAGAGCTCTTTTATTTACATCTTCTTTTATGCTATTAACTATCTTCAAAAAAAAATAGACAATCTAAGATAGTTGTGCTGATGTCTTGCTCTTCCTTGACCCGGGGAGCCTGGTAGCGAACTGTGGGCAGTGGAGGCATTCGCTAGGCAACTCTATTTTTACCTTGATGGACTCGATTTTCAGAGATTTCATGGGAGAAATGCATTGCCTAGTTTTAGAAAAAGAAACATCTGTCTCCTGTCCATTTACAAATTATTCTCAATCCGCTCTCTCTGCTTCAGTGTTCTGTCTGTATTACCTAGGTAGTTATACGTGAAGAGAAACTCCCTTACCCAGTGACAATGCCTACCCTGCACTTGTGTGTAACACATCTGGCTGTGGACAACCGTGAGGCAAACATATAAAAATGTAGGTGTCTACGAATCATAGAAGGGCTTTTCTTGTATCTAGTAATTCTCTTGAGTGACAAAAACTCAACACCAAAGAGAAACTGCTTTGAGCTGCAGTCAACTGCATTCGTTGACCTCCTTAACCCAGGACATCCCTGCAAGTGCTAGAGCTAAGGTAACCCTTAGTGGTTGCTTAGTGGAGTGACGTCGCGGATATTCACAGCCACACACGCCACAAGGCAGACCCCTCATTAGAGGGAACAAAGCCTTGGGGCGCCTTCTTTGACCTTCTGGCACACGAGCAGAGCACAGCACAGCACAGCACCAGAGCCTTCCATCTGCAGCTGCAGAACCACCACCACCACCACCTAACATCTCCTCCTCCTCCTCCTCCTCAACATCCGACATCCTCCTACTACCAAGCATCAACCTATCACCAGCAGCATCATCTCTTCTCTCTTGCCTCGGCTCACCTACTCTAACCATGTCTACCCCTCGAGAGCGCCGCATCATGAAGGAGCTCAAGGACATCCAGGCCGATCATGACAGCTCAGGCGTCATTGCGACACCTATCACTGAAACCAACCTCATGCACCTAAAGGGCACCTTTCCTGCTCCCCCCGACACTCCCTACGCAGGCGGCACCTACCAGGTCGACATCCAGATCCCCGACCAGTATCCCTTCAAGTCTCCTATAATAAGATTTGACACGAAGATCTGGCATCCCAACATCAGCAGCCAGACGGTAAGATTTCTTGGCCGGGAAGCTTACCCATTGCTGACTCTTTTGCTTCTGCAGGGCGCCATCTGTCTCGATACCCTTGGCTCCAACTGGTCTCCCGTCCAGACCATCAAGACGGCCCTGCTCTCCCTCCGAATGCTCCTCGAGTTCCCGAACCCCAAGGACCCGCAAGACGCAGAGGTGGCAAACATGATGCTCAAGGACCCCGAGCGCTTCGCCCTCATGGCTCACGAGTGGGCTGTTAAGCACGCTGGTGCCCCGCGACAGGACATTGATCTCAGCAAGTGGAGGAAAGAGGGTTCCACTACTACCAATGAGAATGATAACAGCAGGTACGTGGACGGGATATGTGTATGGGTTATGGGTGGCCTCGTATTAACCGCGAGACAGATACATGGGATACAACAGGGACCTCGTCGATCGCTTTGTCAACATGGGATTTCCTCTCGAATCCGTAACTGAAGCCTTCATGTTCTTTGGTATTGACCAGAACGGTGGACAAGATTACGAGCTGGAGGAAGCATACATGGGAGACATCACGGCCCGCCTGCTGGGTGAGCAATGAGGCTACCCAGCAAACGAGGCTCTCAGCGACACGTCCGAATACGGAGACAGCGAACACGGAACAGTTACGAATCTTTTGCATGGTATGGGGAGTTTGAATGAGGTCTTGCTTTTGTTATTTGGCATCTTTTTTTTTCGTCTTCTTTTTGCTGGCATAGACTGGGTGAATTGATGACAGCGTTGGAATCGATGCCGTAAGGTACTTTGTACGTTAGACCGCGTGCAAGAGGAGGAAAAACCACGCAGCGAATGATTTGTTTTTGCATCTTGTGATGCATTCTTTACTTCTGAGACTGTCCTCTTACTGCTCAAGCACCAAATGAGACAGCTACTGCAGCTCACGTGTACTTCTAGCCCCAACCAGGCAACCCCATGATATCATCATGTGTATAGCTCAGAAACACTTTTCAGCATTGGACCTATTTTTTTTCGGCAGCGTAAATGTGACATTGTATGGCGCGCTGCATGCAGGCAGTGGATTATGTATGGCACGCATTCGCCTGCGAAAAAAAAGAAAACACCAAGGGGTCCATCCACAATCTAGCGCCAGCCAGACCGTCCATCTCTATCAGGTAGGTACGAAAAATCATGGAACATAATGCAGATAGCCCTCCGTGAGCGAGTCCTCTGCTGATCGCACTGGGCTCTACTAAGCTCACTTGAACACTCCATCTCATACTCCTCACAGCCTTTGAACATTCCTCTCACATGTGACTCCATTGGCTCGAGTCAATAGGGGGATGTAGCAAGGCTGCCACTTTATAGCAGATCCCGACGGACAAACTCGTTGTACAGAGCCTTGCCCAGACCAGCGGGAGAGCGCTCAACAATGACGCCGGCGTCCTCGAGGGCCTTGATCTTGGTGTCGGCACCACCCTTGCCGCCGGAAACAATGGCACCGGCGTGACCCATTCGTCGACCGGGAGGAGCAGAGATACCAGCGATGAAGCTGACAACGGGCTTTCCACCCTTGACAGTGTTGGCCTGCTTGAGGAACTCGGCGGCGTCCTCCTCAGCGGAACCACCAATCTCACCAATCATGATGATACCGTCCGTGTCGGGGTCCTCGGTGAAGACCTTGAGGCAGTCGATAAAGTTGGTGCCGCTGAATGGGTCACCACCAATGCCGACGACGAGGGACTGACCCAGACCGGCCTGGGTGGTCTGGTTGACGGCCTCGTAGGTCAGGGTACCGGAGCGGGAGACGATACCGATGCGGCCGCGCTTGTGGATGAAGCCGGGCATGATACCGATCTTGCACTGTTCGGGGGCGATGATGCCGGGGCAGTTGGGTCCGACGAGGCGAGTCTTGTTTTGCGACTTGAGCATGTCGGTGATGCGAACCATGTCTGTTGGAAGTGGGCCCACGTTAGACCACCACCTAAATTGAAACTGTCATCAGGGTTGAAAACGTACCATGCTGGGGAATACCCTCAGTGATGCAGACGACGAGAGGGATCTCGGCCTCGAGGGCCTCCTCGATACCTGCGGCGGCAACAGGAGGACTGTGAACTTTTTGTCAGGTCTCGTTCGACATTTGATCCCCACTAGGTATACACATACGGGACGAAGAGGGCGGTCGCAGTGGCGCCAGTCTCCTTGACGGCTTCCGACACATTCTTGAAGACGGGGAGGTCGAGATGAGTAGTTCCAGCCTTCTTGGGGTTCGTTCCACCAACAACCTTGGTTCCTATTGACGTCGAGAGTCAGCCTCAAAAGCGCGCACCCCTGTCACATGCATCATGACATGTGTGTGTGTGTCGTAGCATTGAAATGTAGCGAAGGAACCCGTACCGTATTCGATAGCTTGTTGCGCGTGGAAGCTACGTCACCCGATTAGTTTTGAATGATCTAAAAAATTGTATGAGGGAAAAAACAACTCACGTTCCCTGCTTTCCGGTAAAGCCTTGGTAGATGACCTTGGTATCGCCGTTGATGCGCAGGTTGTTGATGGTCTTGGCGTACTGCGATGAAGAGTAGGCGCGGCGACCGACATTGCGCAGCGCAGAAGCGCGGCTGGCTCTAGAAAAAGGACTGCATGATTGGAAAAATGTGTATTATGAGAGGGGAGAGAAAGAGGGAAACGTCGCTTGGTGCAACGTCAAGAAGCAAGGCGTATGTATGGTGGTGGTGGTGGTTGGTTTGGAGGAGGGAGGGGAGGGAAAACTGTCGATAAGTTCTAACTAAAGGAGCTTTGCAACAACTTCGGGAGAGAGTGAGTGCGAGTGTGTGCTCTCTTCGTATCAAGATTATCCCGTGGCCGGGACGTAAACGGGTCTAAGCCTAAAGGGGTGCCGACAGAGACCTTGTTCACCTGCCTTTGTTTAACGCTAACGGGTGGTCACGGAGGAATTGTGCCGAGAGTTCGGTAGACGGCTACTATTTGATCCGACCGTTGCCGTTTAAGATGCCCCAGGTGTCCTGCCTGTAGACCACTCACGAGTGCTGGTAAGGCGCTTGCCCTTACCTCGAAACCCTCGTCGAGCTGTCTCCAGCGCGGCTAATCACGGGTCCTTCGGTGAAGCTTGACCACTGCACGAGCCTGCGTCATTGGGCGTCGTTTTTTCTTTTTCATTTGTTGTGGAGAGTGCCCACGGGGGTCTTTTTCTACACTGGACATGCAAGTCCGGTGGGTGCTCAGCAAGTTGATTAAAGTCCAGCGAACAATCACTTCCGGTGAGGTAAAAAAATCGAATTGCGGACAATGAGAACCCGATCCCGTGGATATGTGAGCGGCATGGATTTGAAACTGCCGAAGGTGAAAAAAAAAGCACCTGATCTGATCTAAAGAATGCCTGTTTTTTACATCTTCCTGATCTCAAAAAGAGAAAAATCCCTGCCATAAAATACCGCCTTTTCACGTAAACCCCAAGACGGCTTGAAAAAAAAGGGGGAGTTGGTTGAATGTAAACATTTGATTGAAGAAACCGAGGCTTCACCACTGCCTTGGGTTCCCTTGGATGCCTCGGTACGGCATTTGTTATCGGTTGAGTGATCTACCGATAATTCGGCTTGGGTTCAATTGAGGCCGAGAATTGCTTGTGCTTACGTCAATGAGGTTTTTTTTGCGCGCAATATTGTGCGTCAATTGACTGAACCTCAATTGCAAGCCATTGTCTTTTTGATCTTTAAAAGATCTTTTTGATGCTCCAGCCGACTGCTAGAACCCTCGCGGCGAGGTAACATGCGACGGCTAGTGCATACGATAGACCCGCAAATGCGATGAGAGCTTTCCAGCCTGCGTCACCGCGATTACCTGCCTCGAGGATTGCTCCAGCAATTGGGAGACTGCTTAGAGTTCCGAAACTGGCTACCATGAATGCCGTCGAGACGAAGCGACCGTAGTCTCGAGGATCGCAGAGTTGTCCGAGACAGACAGGGGCCAATCCCAAATTGCTTCCGCTCGCAAAGCCAAAGACGACCGCGAAGGCGATTAGCATTGGCTTGGAGTCTCCAGCGGGTAACCACAATCCGAATACAGAGATGCTGCATAGCACAATCGTGATAACGATCACGTTGAACCGGCCAAGTTTATCTGCGAGGATACCTGGTAGAAATCGGCCAACCAGGGAGCCCGCATTGAGGATTGAGAGAAGCGTGTAAGAGTCGGTCGTGCCATGGTCCGACGACCTCCCAGCATAGGACACAATGTACGTCAACGGCACAAAGAGACCCCATTCCATAAAAAAGATCCCAAAAAGCCGACAAGGTAAACTTGAGGTCCTTGAACATGGTAAGGTCAGGCCACACAGAAGTGATCTTGTCCTGCGGCGGCAGACGCGACCGCAGAAACACGGTCGCTGGCACAGCGAGGCCCAAGAGAATGAACCCGAGGATACGGGTCGTCCATGCGAAGCCCACGCTCGGGAGGAGCTTCTGCAGGAGGATTGGAAAGACGATGCCTCCAATTGAACCCGCGGTGATGGCGATGCCAGTTGCGAAACCGCGTTTGGCATCGAAGAAGTGCGCAATTGATGCGTAGGCTGGCGAATTGAGGAGTGCACCACCTAGACCTCCCATGACTGAGTACGAAAGAATGATCTGATAGAACCCTTGAACAAAAACTTAGACCTTTGCATTTCATCAATTGGAGTTACAAGACTCACCTTCGCAAACGCTCAGAATCAAGAGGCTGCTCCCAATAAGCAAGCCGCCAGCAGCGACCATGAGTTTCGGTCCATACTTGTCAAAGATAGGACCAACCTGAATACCGACGAAGAACACGATGAAGAGGTATAGACTAAAGATCCAACCAATCTGGGACGATGAGTAGTTTCGTAGCTGGTTCTGAGAAAAGTACGACTCAAAGACGGCAGCGGTATTGATGAGACCAAAAACGGAGAGCATGGCACAAAAGGCGCCAAACACGACTAGCCATGCCTGAAGACCTCCCTCTGGGAATTCGAGGTCGGTTGTGGTGGATGCCGTATCGGCGGCGGTGGCCGAGTCTCCTATGGCCCCGTACCGGAGGTTGCCGGCGGCGGCCTTTTCGGGGTCATGGTCGGAGGGACTGTGACATTTTTCGGTCACGACGGTGGTTTGGATAGGCTCTGTCGGCGTAGTGCCAACGGCACTATGGTTTTTTAGGCAGGTTTCCTCTGCATTGTGTGCAAGAGTCATAAGTGGGAGGTTGGATTCCTCAATAGATAGGGTATGTTTTTAGGCAACTTTCTGATATGCAGAGATGTGTATCACAAGTGGGAGAGATGGGAGAGAAAAGGAGAAAGTTGACAGGTCAAAGCGAAGAGGGGGTGGGAAGGAATTTATTCCCCCATGTCGATCGGGGGGATGAGATGCCGAAGTCGGGTAGCTGAGTGATCGGTGGGGAGGATTGCGGTGCAGGCTTGGCAGGCTACTATCTACACCGAGTTTACAACACCATGTGTCTTGTTGCTCTAAACCAAGGGATCATTGTCGCAAGCAAATTTAACTTTGTTGTGCTGGAGAGCGCTATAGACCATCTCATTGACATGAGTGCTTAAGTTACTGTTGGTAAAAGTCGTAGTCCTGGTCTGACTTGGAGAGTTTCCGCTTCTCTCAAGGAGGTTCAGCTGAACTTGCTGGTTCCGACATGCTAAGCCCGATACGAGCTTACTAGCCCAGCCACCATGCCACAGCATCCAATGCTGGGTCTTCGACTTGATGTAAGAAGCGAGAAGGAATGGTTGTTTACTATTTTTAATAGTTGAGCCTCCTCTATCTCAGACTCGGCCTTGACAACTTTCTCCAACAACCATGGGAGAAGAAAGTGCCTGAAAGCCAGTTTCGCGTGATTAAGTAAGGTGGTATGTAAGCATCAAATTATCTTGTTTGATCAGCTCAATGCCTTGCATTGTAATGGGGAGTTGTGTGATATGCCTCCGGGTGTTCATGAGCCTGAGTTGAGTCTGAGACAACATTGTTTGTCAAATGTTCAAACCTGGATACAGCTCTACCCATGATCATGGAGCAGAGTTGATGTTTCGCATATTCTTTCCTGAATATACGAAAACCTTTTGATAACTTGAGGATGGTGCAGGGACTCTGTTGTTGGCAGTTAATGAATAGTCCCTAATACCGAGCCTTGAGGCATTGTTGGTCTAACTATCGAGACATATAAATCGTCAATGCTGCAGGCCATTGATTTTGGTCTCGGAAGCCAGTATCCTATCTCTAACTTGCCACATTTTTAACACTTCTGTCCTGTTCGGGATGTTCGTGGCTTGTCGTGGGATAGACCTATCGTCAGCTCCGTTCTCGGTATTGGTTATCAGTGTTATCCTCTTGTGCACATGATGGTCATTAGAAACCCGAGGACTATGAATGCTGAGACTATTTGCGTCAAGTGCAATGGGACGATACCTATGGGCGATGTCGGCTTGTCCGCCACATCTAATATCTAATGGTCTACTCTATAATCTACTTTATAAGAATGCTTCCAAGTCTCCTGCTTATCTATAAACCATTGCTCCTGCAAGAGAAAACTCCGCTCACGTTTCCTTCCTTGAACTGATCCATGATGCCTTGCACACTCACGTATGTACCCAAGGTGAGATACAAGAAGCCAATCAAGATGAGGGTAATGTTCAACACGATCGATATGTAATCAAGGAAAGACTTTCGCGTCTTGCCCACCCTTTGATCTGCGTTCCGCATGCGAAAGTAGGCTAGACCCCAGAAGATGAAGCCAAACCAACAGTTGAACAGAGACGCCATGACAGACAGCACTGGCTCGTATAAGTATAGGGAAGCTATTGGAGTTCGCTGGGGGTGCTTACATGAATCAAAGAAAGGAATGATCCCGGAAATGAGAAAGGCGAATACCCAGGTCATAAGTAGAACAAATACCCACCAGAACCAGCCCTTGAAGGTGTGCTCGGTGAGATGACGGGAGTCCTGGAATATCCGGAAGAAGATGAATCGGCCAGTGACGGAGGCGTAAAGGCACCCGACAAATACTATTGTCGGGACCATGAAAGAGTACGACACCTTCTTGTAGACTGTCTCCAGGGCACCAAAGGCTGGGGTCACCATGTATTGATTGCCGGTGTAGACGTAGATGACAGTGCCTACGACGCTGAATGTGATGATTTCCGCAATCGTACATACCCACAGCGCTTTAGGAAAGTCTCTACTGAGGTATTAGAATGGAGGATAGCGGCAGGGACCGTGGTAAGCTTACCGAGGCTCGCGCATCTCTGCAATGAAGCTAGGGAGCGTGAGCTGCCCCATGAATGTGAAGCTTATGTTCAGGAAGGCCGACATTCCCGTCACGAGAGTTGTTGTCTTTGGTGTCAAGATGGAAATAATCGGTTCGCCCATTGAAGGATATCCCGCCGGCTCGCCCTGGGCAGCCGTGAATGCCGTGGCGAGGATGACTGAGATGAAGGTGAAGAAAGTCGATATGGCGCCGAGCCTGGCCATCATGTCGAATGTGCGTGGTAGAGAGCCTAGCCAACTAATGGCCGTGACGACAATTGCAAAGGCGACAGTGCGACATGCCCTGATTGGATCGGATACGGTCATGGTGTTGAGGTAAATGGCGCCGACGAGGATGTGGAGAGCTTGAATGAAGGTGTTGTTGAGGGTGAACATGATCGCTGTACACCACCACGCCCATTTTTTATTCCAGAAGAGTATTTGGCCGATATCGCAGATATCTCTAACTTCTGGATGTCGTAGACAGAACTCCCACAGGATTAAACTCGTGTACAGCACAATGCCGGCGATCACGGCCGTGAGGATCAAGCCGGGGACGAGACCGAGTAGACTGTAAGACCAAGGAAAGCTCATGATGGAGAGCACAATGTACTCGCTGAACAAAAGTCCGGCCGTCTTTTGCCAGGAACATGTCCGGTATTGGATGGCGTTGCCCGCTTCGGAGACGGACTGTTTGTCCACGAGGTCGACCGTCTGACTGTCGCTATCATGGATGGTCTTGGGCAGGTTGTCGTTGGGGAGCGGTTCGATGCGAGGGCCGATAACGAGATTTCTTCCTCCAAAGGCGTAGGCAAGCCATGATGAGGATCTTGGTGCGCCTGCATTCTCGAGATCTGGGTGGATGGGGTTGGAAGACATGGAGGAGTCTATGGGTATCAAGGAGGAGTATGGCAGATGCTGAGTAAGAGCTAAAAGAGAGAATATGGAGTGAACAGAAGGATTTGGGGACGTGGGAGTAGAGTAGATATAGAAGATGAAGCAGAAATAATGGAGAGCTGTACAGTTGCGTCCTCAATTGGACACCCTCCAACCTGTCTGCCTGTCAACACCGGGGTGTCCATGCACAGATGCCGATGCCCGGCTGTAGAATGTTCTTCCTTCCTTCCTTCCTAAAACTTCAGCTCGAGCGATGGGAAAGGAAATATCCCATTGGATGCTCCTTGCGGGGATGGCGACTTCCAGTTCTGCGGCGGCGCCGTCACCGAGCTTCAACTCGGCCATGGCGGATGACACGCCGTGGGACTTGGCTCGCCATCTTGATGATCGAGCAAGGACGACGTGGGTGATCCATAATGTTAGGCCTGAAAAGTTCTCCAAGATCATTTTGAGTTTGACTGAAATGGCAATGTTACTTGAAAGAAACGAATGAATTCATCCCTTAACGGGTAGTCGAGACTTCATCTCCAACCTCCGGTCTTTGAGATGACGCGGTGGCGCAATATCATGGCGACTATTCACAACAGTCCGCTCCAAGCTGACTGCGCTCAAGTTCAAGACAGCCGGGTTCATACCGTCAGGATAGGCCGACGTCATGAGTTTTTCAGATCATGCAATTGACCATCCAGAAGTGCTCGCCATCGAGTGGCCTGTCCGAGGACTGATTAAGGTGTGCGCTTGCGAGGTGAGCCGGTGATTTTAAGCTTACGTCTGTTAAGCTTCTTCTCCTAGCCTGGCCGCCATGTCCGGAAATAAAGCTATCAGAGCTTTCTTGAGGCGGCAAAGCCGGCTCGATGAACTAGAATGACATGTCTTGTCTTTGGGGAAGACATTTGTCATATAACGTTCGATGGGGCATAATGGCTTGACTGTTGTTGACAACTGCGCCTCTGCTGCAAGCTGTGATCTAACCGTTGTCGGCTATGGAATTGAGTAAAATAACCTGTAAATGTATCACAATTACGAGATACAGCAACCAGAGCCTCATGAATAATGAGTCTAGGCTGTCAGAGGCCTCCTCCAGTTCGTCATTCGAAGTGTACAAAGTGAGCAGAATCTACCTCGCTTAGGCGTAAAAGACACAGAAGTATATTTCGAGAAATGAGACTGATTTGGAGCCGGAAATCTCGGCTCGGTCTCTCTTGGCAGTAAATCAGGCTGGCTCGATGTGCCGACTAGGGGGTTGAAATACATGATACATTTGGAGTCTTGCTCTGCCGCAGCCACAACAAACCAGGCTGAATTTCATGCATGTCGTCAGACCATGATAAGGACGCATCACGTTCCCGTTATGCAATGCTTTGGTTTATTAGCTCTATTAAAGCTCGCAAACTTCTTGTTAGCTATAACTTGCAGAGTGTAGCTGGATCGAGGCACTATTACTGATGAATTGTAGGCGTTGGTTTCCATCCATGGTTGCTTTTGTTTAAGCCGCTGGCTGGTTGGTGCCACGTCAAAGGTAGTCCATAGAAATTGGCTCACGCCACAGAGCCTGGTTTCAAGGCATTCGGACAGGCGGAATCGGAAAGCTCCAAGGCAGTCATGTCTGGGGACAGAAGCAAGTCAGATTAATCACGTGCTGGCGCCAATATTTACACCACAACCAACACTCCAGCGCGATTCAATTCAGTCCTTCTCTCATTTCCTCACGTATTAATTCGAAATGACCGACGTTCAGGAGAAATGCGACTGCAGGAAGCCGGACGTAAACATCGATGAGACCTGCGGAGGCTGTGGCAATCTAGTCAATTTCGAACACTTGCGACAACGAGCCGTCGATACTTACGATAGAGATGGCCAGCCGATCGAGGATTCCAATCTACCCCGACGCCACCTTCGAATACAGAATCCGAGTAACAGCTTGAGGCTCCTGCACCTGGATGATAAAAACGTCTCCCATTCTCAGTGGCACGTTCGAAAGAGTTTCGATCACCCATCTCCCTCCGTATGAAGCAGTTTCCTACTGTTGGGGGGGCGAGGATGGAGACTATACCAAGTCAGAATTCATCATCATCGGCGGCCGGCTCTTCCCAATCACCAAGAACTGTGCCGCAGTACTTCGCAAGATTCGCGAGGCAAAAACGAAGAGAGTCATCTGGATTGACTCACTTTGTATCAACCAGAATGATGTCAAGGAGAGATCGGTTCAGGTCAGCCAGATGGGTAAAATCTATTCAGGAGCGCAGAAGGTCCACATCTACCTTGGCAACAATGTTGACGACGAAACTGCTTCAGAAGCTTTTCATGTGCTGAACTCAGTGGAGGACTTGGACGAATTCAGCATGAGACTCGGGGGTAGGGCAATGTCGGTCAAGGCGCTGTTCACACAGCCCTACTTTTCTCGAATGTGGATTATACAAGAAGTTCTCCTTGCAAAGTCTGCTGAACTCCATTGGGGAACAGCTACCATCCCGTGGAGGGCATTAAGCGAAGGCCATCTGGAACAGTTCAAAAAGGCCGGCATAGACGGTGATATCCCTGAATGGATACGAATCCGGGCGATCAACAAGAATTTTCGGAATTCCGAGACCCTTGGCGAGTTACTATTCAGTGCCATGGGTAGCAACGCTAGCAACGATAGGGATAAGGTGTATGGGATCTACGGGCTACTATTTGATGCAGAAGAGGAGGGTCTCACTGTCGACTACGGTCTATCAGTGAAGAGAGTGTTTACGACCATGGCTGTTCATTTGATCAGAAAGCACAACACCTTGCAGGCCGTTCTGCGACACGCTAACCACGACTCTCCCCTGATTGATGGCGAGCGGCTCCCCTCTTGGGTCCCCGATTTCCGATCAAGATGTGTGCCGAAAGATCTGTCAATATCTTTTGACGGATCCAGCGAGTTGAAGATTCACTCCAGTACATCATCCGAGGACGTGATCGCTAGTTTTGGAGAGAATGAACTGTACCTACGGGGACACAGACTGAGAATATTCCAAGACGGGGATGAATCTATTCAGGATCGCAAGATCGTTCAATGCAAGATGAGGGACATAATGTGGGAAATTCACGCGAATTTCCCCGTGACTTTCAAACCCAAAGAACACGTGGTGTTCTGGATGTCCAACGGATTGTTCCTTCACTTGAAACGACATTCAGCCAGGAAGGACACGTACACATTTCTTGGGCAATGCGTTCTCAAACATTCTGATCCTTTCCCTACTCTTGTAGTTCGAGATCGTCCTAGATCTTTTGCGGACGCCATGTTCGGCCTGGATTTCCTGACTTGGAAAGATCTCACATCTCTCTGGAAACTCTACACGGATTTTTAATAGCTTTCTACGTCACGGCTGGCGGCAGCATAGAAGCATATTCTTCAGCTTCCCAGATACGCGGATGAGCAGCGAAGAGGCCAATAGAACCGTCAGCGCATACCAAGATTTTTGCTCTTGGGGGGTTGTCAATGACCACTCACAGGAAAGGCACGATGGGGGGCGGTTGATGTTTGGTTCAAGAGAAGGTCTCAAAGCAAATGGCGAGATATTCTATCGAAGGAATGGCGGATTTAAGCGACTGAAACATCATCTCAAAAAGATGTCCGACAAAGAGATACTCCTTGATTTTGAGAATTTCTGGGAGGATCAAGGAACGTGGGAGAGACTGCACAGTTTGAAGATAGTCCTGCGGCGCGCCGAGGATTACGGCACCCAGAAAATCAACAACATCTGTGAGTCTTGGCTACAGCACAACTACAATGCCAGGACTATGCTTAGAGCCTGGCTTTTGGCCGATGAGGATCGGAGACTAGGAACAGAGACCCTGGAGGAGCTGAAGGCTTGGGACATGGCCACAGAGGAACTCTCGGAAGCATTGCAGTGGACCATGTGGTTTCGCTGGCCGTGTGGGAGGCTGCCTTGGGTCCAGGACAGTAATTTGAAACGCCCTGTCTCTGAAAAGAGAAAAGCCCCAACCGTTAACAACGACAACGAAGACGGCGAAGTGAGAGATAGTCCCAACAGCAAGAGAAGGAATCTAGGGGCTGAACAACCTTCTCTAGTGTTTGAGGACCTCTCTGGGGTGCTAGCAAGGGACAGATACGTTCATGTTGAAGACACCAAACCGGAAGACGCCAAACCGGAACATGCCAAGGTGAAAGGGGGTGAAGCAAACGACAGCCCCCACGACCAGGGGGGGAATCCTGACTCGGTGATTGAGAAAAACTTCGAAGATGTTCAGGCTAGATTTAACCAATTTGAAGCCGGAAAAGAATACTGGGCATTCGATTGGCAAATGCTTCAGCGGTTCAGTGACGAGTGGGCCGAAACGATTTGGTCACTCCCGCAATTTCTCGCCGTTAAGGACGAACTCAACTTGGAGATGGACAGGTTATTTCAGCTGGAGGAGAGCTGCTTGAAACGTGGCGCTTGGAGGAACGAGAATATGCAGATTTGTCCGGCTGAGACTATAACTCTCGTGTAGGTAGGCGAGAACCCCTTGTTTTCATTGTGGAAGCACTCTTTCTCGTTGCTTTGGTTTGGGTGCTGCAGGGATCTTACTGGATAAGAAGTTGGAGCTCGACGGTTGCTTTGTCGTACATATACGGGGTTATTAAACAATCCACTGGATGCCATCCTAGATCTAGAAGATAGATAAAAGCAGAGGGTTATGAATTATTGAGAAAACAAAGGTATTATATACATGCTATATCAATGCTAACACAGCAACATTCAAGGTTATGATTTTACATGTATAAGGAAGTACTATATATTCCCGGTGCTTGTTTGAGCTTCCAACTCACTCTCAATCTTTGCCCAAAGACCCTTTGCCCTAAACCCCGATATCCAATAATTACCTTTCTCATCCTTTCCACTTATAGGCCAACCCTCAGGGAAAGCAGGATCCTGAACACACTGGATATACGATGAACGAAGCGGCTTACCATCCCTCGATTTAACAGCAGCCGCCCCGAAATCAAACTCAAAAAGCGTAGCCTTCTGCCAGTTGGAGTAAAACAGGTTGTACATGCCAGTATCGCCAAAGAAGATGGGCATTCGTAGCGTAGCGCTGAATTCGCGTTGAAGTGCTGCGTAGGCTTCGACCTGTGCTCGTGTGCCTTGGTTGTTGATGGCTTGACGGAACTGGAGAGCCAGCCAGCTCAGGGGCTTTGTGAGGATGTCTCGTGCGGGGAGAAGAACAGTTGGGAAGCCGAGGGCCATGGAGATGTAGGGTCGGTCAGGGGGTGAGAGGAGGTCTGAGGCGAGGACTCTGCGGAGGGACATGGAGTTTTGGGCGGCGACGGTTGTGGTTGAGTCTTTGCCTAGATGGGAAGAGCAGAGACGTGTCCACCAAGCTACGAGGACATCACCCTCGGTGACGAAGGGGTCTTCGCCTTCAGCAGCGTTTTCGGAAAGCTCGCGGCGGACGTCGGCTACCATCTTTTCCCAGAAGACGGCGGGGATACAGACCATCCTGATCTCCTTAGGTCCAGCCAAGCCCATGATGTTACGGAGGGCATAACCAGCTAGGCCTGCGTTGCCCACTCTTTGGTCGGCGAGCAGGTGAGGTTCAGTCGGATTCTTGCCGAAGTCGGCCAAGAGATCATCGTCATGACCAATTGGTGTTGGGATCTCATCTTCCCGGCCCTGTAGCATCAAGGTCCAGCCCTCAACGATAGCCTTCTTGCCCATGGCGTCGAACGCTACGTGGGGCCAGTAAAGAGACATGCATGTCTTATCGCGGAAGGTCGTGATGTGAAGACCCAGTGTTGGACGGTCTGTTGTAAGGTAGTCTTCTAAAGAGAGAGTGGCACCGTTGGGTCGAGTTAGATCAGATAGGTCCTCAGGGTCACCAACGATAGCTGGGCCGGTGAGGTTCTGCGGCTTGGGGATCTTGGAGGCGACAGGATGATCACCCGCGTCCACATCGTGATGTGTATGTGAGAAGGCAACAGCCGGACGTGAAGAGCTAAACTCGGCGGGTACATGGTATTCTACCCCACCTTGGGCCTGAACGACGAGCGTGAGAAGGATTCATGATATTCAGGAGAGATAGGGGACGTACATTTCTCCTGAGCCGACCACCCAACTTCCTATACCCTTCGCGATCGACAAGCCTCTCCAAGGAATCACGGAGCATATCAGGGCTCAGTGCATCATCAAACACAAACAATGTGTAAACAATAACTTTCTTCCACATGACCCCATCCTCAAACCAATGCAGGGGGATAATCTTGTCAGTGGGCACCAAAGTGGGTGCAGCACTCTGCGAGAGTCCCAGCCATTGAAACATTGCTTTGTTTTGCGTCGTAATTTGGAGAAAGAGTGAAGAGAAAAAGGAAGATCAACCTGGGGACTCCGAGAAACGGGGGCGAAGCGAGCAAGACATATGGGAAGCGGGCCTCGGACATGGACCCTTCACTAGACTCCGAAGCTCGAAGGGGTTCGTCTCGAAATGTCGAATGATGGATTGACGTGTGGGACCCTTGTAATGTAACTGTATGTTGGTTCCTGGGTTGTTTTGTCAAAATGCCAGGGTATGGCCCCATTGTTGGGACGCGTTCCCATAGGTGCGGGAACCTAGTAGTTTCTCGATAGTCAGAGCTTGGATCAAGGGGCGAGAGGAGGTCCACGTCTTGTTTTTTATTGAAGTAGCATCGTGGATTTTCCTTAGCCCCGTTTTGCAATCAGGAGATGACAGGGGAACAAATCCTATCGGTTCAACGGTTTCCTCATACGGTAGATATACGACCCGCTTTGTTTTGTCGGATGGATCTTTAAACAATGGAAACCTGCAGGCCTTTCTCTCCTCGGTTATTTCTCATCTCCCGTTCGGCTTATACTTAGATCCCGCACCTCCATTTCGAAGCGAATGTGGCTTGGTCTTGGATACACCACCACACGACTACAGCAGCAGTCATGCCTGTTGATAAGGAGCTATGGGGTGAATACGCCGCAGGCGCATTCATGATCCTCCTACGGTTCTTTGCCAGGTGGAAAGTCATTGGTCTCGAGAACTTTGGAATCGAGGATATCTTTATGTGTGTCGCTTTGGTGACATACTCTGCCATCACGGCTCTCATCCACCTCATCACGCAGTACGGCAGCACAATCGGCCAGACCCCCGAGTCGGTATACCTCCTCACGGATGAGCAGGTTGCTAGCTTTGTCATTGGGCAGAAGCTAACTTTTGCCGACTGGTTGATTTATCTTCTCTACATTTGGTCCCTGAAGTCGACGCTTCTGGCCATGTTTGCGAGGTTGGCTAAGGATCTTCCTCGGGAGGAGATGATTCTTAAGATTGTTATTGGGTATACGGCTTTTGCTTTTGTTGGCGCTGCGATTTCGCATATTTGTGTTTGTTTGCCGGTTCACAAGTCGTGGCAAGTGGTGCCGTATCCTGGAGGTAAGCCACAGTGTTCGCTAACTCGAAGTTCAATAGCTGACTGTCTGTTATAGATGCCTGTGCACTACGAAATCTCAATTACTACCTCGTCAGTTTCTTCAACGCCAGCTCCGATCTTGCTATCATCGCCGTTCCCGTTCCGATCATCTTCAAAGCTCGAATCCCTCTTTGGCGCCGCCTCCTCCTCGCTTCGCTCCTTTGCTCGGGTATCTTCGTCATTATCGCCACCATCCTCCGCTCGTACTACTCCCTCAAGTCGATCACGCTTCTCCCTGTCGCCTCAGGCTGGACCTCACGCGAGACCTTCGTCGCTGCCGTCGCCGTCAGCATCCCCGGTATCAAGCCCCTATTCAGCCGCTCGCGCTGGTTCCGGTTCCGTTCCACCGCAGAAGACCCCGCCTACTACAATGGAAGTCGGAGCAAGAAGGGAACACACGAATTGGTGACTTTTGGAGGGTCTGGTCAGCGTGGTAGGACCGACATGGAAGAAGATGGAGCTGCTGACTGGAGAGTTAGTGGGAAGGAGATCAAGGGTACGAGGTTGTCATCTGATGGCAGCGAGGATATCATCTTGTCTAGTCAGGACGAGCGAGGAATGCCTTCGATATATGTCACGAAAAGCTACACACTCTCGTCTGAACAGAGAGGTAGTTCCAGTTGAGAACAAACAAAAACAATTGGTCATGATTGCTACCCTGCGCCTCTACATGTCTTCATCCTATATCAAGCCCTTACTCCTCAACCCCTCAACTAATCCTTCACAATGACCCCATCATAAGAGTACCACAAAACTTGATCCAACCAACCCATCTAAAGAGGATCTAAATCAAGACCAAGAGCCCCGAGCCCCCATCCTATCTCGTGAAGTTTGTCCTGTTCTTCTCTCAAAAACTTCGCAATACCGATATGCAACTCCTTCTCAGCCAACTCAATAGCTCTCGAGTACCCCGTGACAAAGTCTGGTATGGCTCCCTTGCTGAGAAGGAATCGTAGCATCTCCATCCTGCCTTGCTCCGCCGCCCCCTCCAGTGCCGTGCGTCCCTCCACGGGTGCCCCCGAGGCATTGATTTGGGCTCCCCTTTCAAGGAGGAGCCTCACGAGTTGTATGTCCCCCCGAATCGCGGCACCTTGTAAAGCGGTAACACCGCCGACTTGGGCCGCGGGCTCGTTCACATCTGCACCCTCATTAAGAAGTAGCTCGACAACTTCTATGTTTGGCTTCTTAGCAGATATGGCGCCCTGAAAAGCTGTTCGGCCGTACCATTCCGCTGCAGGAGCATTGATATCTGCCCCCTGGCTCAATAGCAATTCGACAATGCCAAAATCTGGATCTTCGGAAGACGAGGCGAGTTGAAGTGGCGTGTGAGGAAAATAGGGCTCTTCGTTCGCAAAAACGCCCATTGGGAAACCAGAGGAGTCGACATGGCTAAAAAGCATGTGTTTTATGGAGTCGTTGAACTTATCAATGTCCTTAGGATGGATTGGACTTAGCAAGGACATCTCGGAGGCGGCTGTGTCGTTACCGACTGGTCTAGGACACCCATTGATATTTGCACCGTGTTGCAGCAAAAGCCGAATAGCCTCCGAGTCTTTCTTCAAGACCGCCAGCTGCATCGGTGTCAATCCCTCGTATTTGTCCTCGGTTCGTGCCCCACCCTGGAGTGCCAGCTCCAGACAGTCGAGTTGACCCCATTCGAGCAGCTCGTGGAGAAGAAAGCTGGTTGTGCTGTTGAGACGATTGAGTGGTGCGCCAAGATCAAGAAGGTCCCAAAAATTCCCCTTCACCTCCGCGTCGAACTTGTAGAATTGTTCAGCCTTGAAAAGCACACCTTCAAGGAAAGTGGCTCCCCCAGTTGTTGCCCTTGTAGTAACATCGCCTCCAGAATTAATAAGATATGAGGCCACCTCCCAATGGCCCCTGAACAAAGCGGCATAGAGAGCTGATTCCCCATTTGGATGGTCGCTGCTCGGAGGCAGATTTGGAGCTGCTCCTCGACTGATGAGGTGCTGCACTAAAGCAAGGTGACCCTTCCCTGCAGCGAGACTGAGGGCACTTTGTCCTCGTAATCCATAGCCATTGATTGGGGTACCTCTGTCAATACAGGCATCACACTTGAATATGAAACCTTTAGACGCATAGTAAGTGAGGAGGTATTGATGTACCCAGGTCTCGTCGTACCCAGACCTAAGAAGGACGCGAGGTAGTAGGCTGCCGTCAAAGTCACTGAGGTGTTGTGGTGAATCCAAGAAACGCTGCACTTCTAGGGCCGTTTCACCACTAACCTGCGCCCCTGCTTGTAACAAAAGGTAAAGTGTGTTTGCCTCGAATTGACAGGAGCTTATCGGTAGATTCAATCTGCTGAGATAGTTTCGGAAGGCTACCATCCCAACATTCGGATCGGTCCTGCGCTGTAGGAATGTTCTCGTTGCCGGCAAGTTAAACGACTCAATCGCTCGACATAAGGCTTGTTCCAAGACCCGCAGCGAAACGATGTCATCAGGAATAGAGACCTTTGAAAGTTCCCGGTTACCCTTCCGTGCTGCATTGACGAGTTCCCAGCAAACAAATACAGAGTCGCGCCGCCTGCGAACCAGACGTTCTCGTAGAAGTGCAAGGACGTTTGGAACTCTGCGAGATGCAGATGAGAAGAGGATTTCACCTGTAATAAGTGCCCCCGCATCTAGCAGAGTCTGGGCTGCGACGTGGTTGTCCATGTAAAAGGCCAACCAGAGCGCTGGACCTCCGGGAAAGCTCTGGTTGACATCGACCCCGAGACTGATGATAAAATCCAACATTGAGTGTCTGCGCCAATCAATGACAAGAGCTAGGACTGGAGTGTGGTGAGAATCGCGTGGGCATACTGAATCTGATCTGAGATCAACCCCGTGAGACACGAGAAGTTTTGCAAGCTCCATGCTGTCTGTCTCGATTGCTAGTCGAAAAAGCATCGTCCCGAGGGGGCCCGATATGTGTTCGTGGTAACTCTTCACAAGGCTCAAGAACTCACTTGAAGAGACAAAGTCCCCAATCAGACTTATTGCCTCCGCATTGCTGGGCAGAAGTCTATCTGCAGTTTTTGCAATGGCCCTGAGAAATGCGGGGCCAAAGGCGAGGTGCTGTACAGCAGGTCGGCGAGAAAAGGTCAAGAGGTTTGGCACGTGGCCCCTCTTTAATATCCAGCAGATCAGGCGAAGGCTTTCTTCCGCGTCAAGAAGATTGTTGGAGACCATATACACGATGACCGACAGCGCTTGAGCAAGGGAATCGCCTTGTACGATGTCGAGAAGGGTAGGAGAGAAGTAGAGTTGCGCTTCATGCTGGCTGGTGCGTGGCACCCCCGGGATCCTCGATTCCGGATGTGTCAATACCTCCTCGATCGACTGTAGGATCGGATTGGGGACTCCTGTTTGCGCTGGGCTGATATCGAGCTTCGGTAGGAATTTATGCCGGCTATAATCAGGGACAAAGATGCCAATTCGTTTGGCGACGTCCACGGCCGCCTCGCAGCCCTTCAAGGTGAGAACAGATATATCTAGATAGAAATGGTCAGAGAATACTAGTTCAAGGTTTGAACGAGAGAATCAAAATACCTGGGGAGTCCCAGAAGGACTTGAAGGTGTGTTGAAAGGGAAACAGTGTAGCCAGGCCAATGGAAGGTGACAGGGATAACCACTGGGAGCAGCTGGATAGCGCCGCCCCATCGCTTTCCATTTGCATTTCGTGAGTGTCACTGAAGCGTAATGATTCTAGCAGGTCGGGAGGAAGCTGATCCAAGTTGCCAAAAACCATGGAGGGAGAAAGGCAGATGGCGGTTTCAGCAGATGCTGGTACGTCCGGTTCGATGTCCTCGGGCAGACCAAACTCTTCGTCGACGTCCGCTTCATCGCTCTGAGAGCTCGAGAGATTCTCTCCTTCGTGTCTGTGTTGAGTTTCAGCGGTACCGAGGTCCCAGGATAACTGTGTCGTCCCTGGCTCTGATGGATCCCGGATTTCGATACGATATTGACCGATAGTGCCAATACCTATGCCTATTGGATGTTAGATGGCGAATTCATTCAAGACTGAGGGACGGGGCGAAACTTTCCTGTGGCCGTGCCTGATTGGCTGCCGTCCCGGCAGAGCTTGGAGTACCGGCGAATGGACCTCGCGACACTCTCCTGTCTAACAGCCTTGCCGTAAACATAGACGGCGGACTTGAGGCCATTGGCCTCTCGTTCTCGAATCTTGGGTATCAAGATGCTCCATTCTTTGGAACTGATCTTCTTGCAGCCACCGAACCTTGATTTGAACTGTCTGGGCCTGAGGTGACGTCAGGTTCAACCGGCTTTTGTGTCAGGTTTTCAAAGAGAAGTTTGATGACTTCGTTGGCGGTTTTGCCCTCGGCAATGTACCAGCGGTTGACATGTTGTTCATACGGCTTCCAGTTAATTGCCATTTTTGAAGGGAGTTGGAAGATGAGTAAATGGGAAGAAGGTGATGAGAATCAGTGGGTTGGTTTCTGTGCTTGGGTGGTGCTTGATGGAGGACAATGCCACCTTCCAGTCGACAAGATGAGACTCTTTATAATCCGCTAGACGCTCTTGCCATTGTATTCAAAACACGCATTCAATGAGCGCGGCCTCTGCGTGTCGCACATTCATTGGGCCTTTTTGGTCAAAGGCGACCAACTTGGTTGCCTTTTTTATGTGCACTTTTACCATCCTTGAGAGGGGCCTTTTGGTCAGCTGCTCATACGAGAGGCTGAATTCATGCAGCCAACACAAGTACTTGGGGGTCTTTTGGGCGCGTAAGCCTTGGCACCTGATTGCATGTACCTTTGATCAGGCTCTGAGATGGCCTTTTGGTCGAACTTTTGGCTTTTTCAAGGTGAGGATGGAGAGCGGGCCTCAACAAAGCCGGACTTTGGGCTCACCGAGGGCTTTAATTGGGCGAGTTTCGTGGCTTGGATGGATGAGGCCATGCTGAACAAGGGGAGCTGATCTCGAGTGGGTTTGAAAGAAGAAGTCGGGACAGAAGAACCTGCAACATTGTGGCTTTGCAGGGACGGACAGACGACTGGTGGTGAGTTGTCTACCTCCGCCTACCTAGGCACTGGATACAGGACAATTATCTGCTGGAACAGGTGGCTAAAATAACCAATGAGAGGAAAAAGTCGGCAAAAGGGTACCCCCAGATAATGATTGACACAGCCAAGGCTTTGCGCAGTTTCAGCTGAACAGCGGAGAGACCCTCACAACCCCATGTCATCACATGACTTTGGGGGCCGAAACAGAAAACCACGATACGAAGATCATCTTACCTTTGCTCCTCTTTCATGCTGACCCCGCAAACTGTTTGAATGCCCTCACTCGAGCACCAGGTTGTCTCATAGATCGAGCCACCCTATATTGCTGCGGGGTTAAATCCACATCAAAATGTCCTCACTCAACCTTACCGAGCCGCCATTTCCACTAGGAGACACCGAAGATGAGATCAGACGGGATCCAAAGCTATGTCGGACCTGCTGGAATCTCTACGCTGGCTCAGCCACCACGGCTGTTCCGCTCCCGGGTATCTCGATGCACGAGCACTCTGGCTTCACCAACGCGGCCAAAGCAACCAAGGAGGGACACGTCAACAAGGCCCCGACCTGGGCAAGTTCTGGACGCATAGACTATGCTTCATGGCAGATCCAAGTTTACCTCCCTGACATTCCGGGATCGGTGGCAGAGGGTTGTGTGTCCTGTCTATTGCTAACAGAGCTCTTGAAAAAGCTCACAAACGGGACTGTGGACTTTCAAGACCCAGAGCGTTGGTTGGAAATTATCTTCTGTAAGGGGAATGCATTAAGAGTTAAGCTTGTGAAGGGAGATCCGCCGGATGACTTTGACATGTTCTCGGATGGGCAAGGAGGGGACTGGGATGTTATCGAAGCTTACGAGTTATACACTTTGCCAGGTGAGTCAGGTCAATCTTACGTTGATGTGATACTGATTCATGGCGATTAGGTTCTCCGTGCCCGTGGCCAACAATTGGACCATGCATGACTATCGAAAAGCCAGACTGGAGTTTACCGGCGGAGATTGGCGGTCGGGCCAGGCACGTCGAATTGGACCCTGCATCTGAATCATCCTTTGACCGAATCAAGAGATGGATCAAAATATGCAAAACGGAACACGCCGTCTGCTCTGAAGCGGAAGCAAAGATAACACGAGACCTTCCGAAACGAGTCATCGACATTGGTCCTAAGTCAAACGACGGGATCCACGTTTTCGAACGGGATAATCCCGCCGAGAGAATTGACGAGCCGTACATTGCCCTGTCTCACTGCTGGGGAAAGACTCAGCACTTGGTTTCAAAGAAGGCGACTATTGATGAACGGAAGAGGAATATTCCGTTTGGAATAATGGCCAAGACGTTTCAGGATGCAGTCACCATCTCGAGGAAATTGGGCATTCGGTACATTTGGATCGATTCGCTTTGTATCATTCAAGATGATGATGATGATTGGCAGACTGAGGCGGCTAAGATGGCTTCTATCTACAATGGGGCGGAATTGGTACTCTCTGCTACTGGTTCGGTGGATGGTAGTGGTGGCTGTTTATTCAAAAGGGACCCATACGTGACGGTTTCTGGAACTTTTCCGGATGGCAAGCCTTGGGAAGTCTATGGTCGAAAGACCCTTCAACATAGCATCTTCGGGTGGAATGTTGAACGTAACATGGCTAAGGGATCTTCAAATCCTATCGCTGGTACGCAGCAGACAGATGTTCAGGATCATCCTTTGATGACTCGAGCTTGGTGTTTTCAAGAGAGGTTGTTGGCGACGCGAGTCCTTCACTACACCAAGAACGAGATCGTCTTTGACTGCCTCTCATCGATGGAATGCGAATGCGGAGCGTTAGAAAAACACGAGGAAGACCCATTGATACCCGCCCGTCGCATCATGAAGACAGGGCACAAGTACATTATGGGGACGAAGAGCCTCAGAGCTGGTTGGGGATCGTTGATCAAGCCTCTGGATGGGGAGCACAAGGAGTTTGATCAACATCATGAACTATGGCGCGACCTCATTGTTCAATATTCTCAGAAGCAGATCACAAAAAGGATGGACGGTTTACCCGCCGTGGCTGGGTTGGCACATGAGTGGCGTAACGGTTTGACGGGGAAGTACCTCGCTGGTTTGTGGGAGAGGGATCTGCGGAACCATTTACGCTGGATGCCTGATGAGGCGGAACCAGAACCCCAGGAAAAGAAATCTGGTGAGAAAGATGAGTATATTGCTCCTACTTGGAGCTGGCTGAGCGTTCAGCGTGGTGTCACATGGGGTGTTGAGAGCTTCATCGATGACAAATTCTTCGTGGAAGTCGACCTAAGCCGTACCAACTGCGAACCCAAGAAAGAAGCCAACCCACTCGGAGCAGTGAAATCAGGCTATATATTCCTCACAGGACGCATCATGCCCCTCACCTTTTCCATCAGAGGCAAAACCGTCTGGCTAGAGAAGAAAGGCCACGAGACCAAGAAGGAGTTCCAAAGGCCCGACAGCTTGTCTCAGTTGCGTAACCTACCGGACAATGTGGTGTACTGTCTCAGATTCTGTCGCCGTCCGACCACTATGAACGCGTATGACGATGATTCGGCCCTTGTCCTGGTCAAAGCGGATGCGGAGGCCCGGGGAGGACAGCCGGATGAGGTCCGTGGGTATGAGCATGTGTACCAGCGTGTTGGGTTCATAAGGAATTATATGACCAATGCTTGGGGACATGAACGTGATTCAGAGGAGATGGGTTTGTACGTTATTTGATGCACAGCACAAGTATTGCACAAGTGGTTGTTAGTGGATATTCGGATAGAAATAAGAAAAAAAGGTTGTGCCCGAGATTTTTCGGGTCCACGATAGCATCATTTCACGAGCCAAGATTTGCCAAGTCGTACTAAAACGAGGGACAATGTCATGCTCAGATCTTGACAGGCTAGTAGCAGCTTAATCTGGGGGACCCTGCTTTTTATTTCCCATTGTCCCTGGACAAGCGTGACAAGGTGCCATTGTCCTGGGCCGTGAATGGACTTTACACTTTGCCTCGGTCTCAGCCATAAGTGTCGGATATTTTGACCTCCGTCCCACAATAGGGCCTTTCGCTGTACGAGATTGGCAGGGGTGAATTCTTGGCTTTTTTAGATCTCGGGATGTTACGCTGTGAGTGATGGACCTTTTTGCTTTTCCCCTGACTTGTGCCGTGTCTGATGTCGATCTTTTTGCCCATGGCGGTAAAGTTGTCTCGGAAATTCCAAGCTTTACGGTCCTTTTCGCCCCGTGTCGAGACGCTGTGATTTGACCATCGCACACTAACACGTCGATCACCGTCTTAGAGTGAACCCGGGACTTGGTTCAAGTGGGGGGGAGGCCTTGTGTCGATCATTCAAGATGCAGGACACAGGGGAGTTAAAGACAAACAATAAGCCGCTGTCAAGAAAATAAAGCTTCTTCTTCATCCCCTCTCTCACATTCCTTCTCTCTTTTTCAAGCTTTGTCTTCGGCGAAATCTTGTTTGTGTGCAAGCAACAATGGACAAGGTTCCGGCCATCACCATTTACAACATGCCACCGAGTCTCCCCAACTGGGACTCGGTGGGCGTCTTTTACGTTACTTTCTGCGCGGTATGGACCACGCTTGTCTTTTCCGGCATGGCATTTTGCCTAGCCAACCGAAACAATCCCATCCTCAGACTACGAGGCTTACCACTCTCCTTTTCCGCTATCGCGTTTCTTCACTGTTACTGGGTCCTCGGACAGATCGTTTATCCTATTGGGGCTACTGTGCCGACGGTTCTGGCGTATGATATTCAGTACTTTTTCATGGGAATTTGGTTCCCGCTTGGTATCGCTCTTTTTCAAGCTTCTAATGCTAGGTTTCTTCATATTGCGAAATTGCAGAAGCAGTTTACTAGTCCTCATCTGCGGGGCAGCATGGGATGTAATGGGTCTCACAGTTCGTGGCTGTGTAGACTCAGGAACATGAACTATACAAAGAGGATCATGATCTTTATTGGCTTTGGCATGATCTTTCAGGTGAATATTTGTTTACTAATCATTCTTTGCATGATGCTGATTATTGTTAGGTTCTTCTTACTGTTGGTATGTGGCTTGCCTGCCGCAAGTACCACCCTACCTTTGGTATTCCGGGTACCGAGATCCGCGGGGCGACGGTGCTGGAGCAGTTGATTGATCTAGGTCGAGGGTGGGAATGGTGGCCGTCTGTTCTTTGGCAGGTCATCTGGACTTGGATTGTGAGTTTGTGTTGTTTAACTGAGGGTTTATCACTGACAACTTCCAGGTCGCTCCTATTCTTATCTGGAGAGCTTGGGGTATTCGTGATACCATGGGATGGCGGACGCAGACCATTGGGTGCTGCATCTCCAAGTATGTTGGCACATCTTCTATGGTGTTCATATTCACTGACAGTTTATCAGCCTGCATGCTACGCCCATGTTCTTGATTGCAAGCTACGTGCCTGCGTTCGGCAAGGTCAACATGTATTTTGCTCCAAGTCAATGGTGAGTACACCTCCCCTGCAGTCAAACAAGACATGTAGAACATCACTGACAATTCCAGGATTCATCTCTCCGTCTTCATGTTTGAGATCTTCACAGTCTTTGTCCCTGCATGCCAGGTCATCCGACAATGGGCGCAGGCCAAGCGAGCCGCCGCTCACAATGCCAGATGGGAGACTGATTCTCAAATCACAACCCTCAGGACGTCTCACTCCATGGAGAGAAAGCACTCACCCTCTCAGAGTATCACTGAGAAGAGTCAGACACTGGATTACTCTGACTCTACCATCGGAGATCGGCTTTTCACCATGAGTGCGCTCAATCAGGTTCTTGATGATAACCCTGGACCACTCCAAGATTTCTCTGCCTTGAGCGATTTCTCTGGAGAGAACATTGCTTTCCTTACTCGACTTGCAAGGTGGAAGGCTTCTTGGTATGCTGAGCCATCCAAGGAGCAAACTCTTGAGGCGTATAATCGCGCTCTCGAGATCTACGCCGACTTTATCAGTCCCCGCGATGCCGAGTTCCCCCTCAACCTTTCATCACCTGATCTCAAGTACCTCGAAGAGATCTTTGAAAAGGCAACACGCATCCTCTGCGGAGAAGCCCGCGTCGACCCAGCCCTACCATTCGAGATGCCTTCCTCTGCAGGAACAGGCTCAAGCCGTTCACCAACCCTCACAAGCAGAGCTCGCTACACAGGCGAATTCCCCGACACATTTGGTCCCACAGTCTTTGACGCTGCAGAGAGCCATGTCAAGTACCTCGTCTTGACAAACACGTGGCCTAAGTTTGTCAAGGAGATGCAGTCTCGAAGACGATCGAGTGAGACTGCTCGAAGTGGTTTCTCTGATGAGTCTGATATTACTCTTACGAGCCGTGTGTCTAATAAGGTTGCTACCTTTGTTCGTTCTTTGGTTTAAAGCGTGTGGATAATCTTTGCCCTCTTTTTATATGTGATTATTAGTCTTGGCTCAACGCCTGTTTTATTGTTCTCTTCTTGTATATAGTTTTTCTTGTATGTATTACGAACTTGATATAGCGAGTCTATCTTAGTATCTACTACGGAGTATTTCTGTTGCTCATACCTCTTGACTTGCTGGCAATGGCATGGTGACTCATGAGTTAGACTCTCGCTGAAAACTGTGATGTGTCATCGAGGTCTTTCAGCTTGGTCAGCCTGCCTGAAGTAGCTTTATAAGGAGGTTCAACCCTTTCTCTCCCACCTAAAAGCACATCTGTGTGCTCAGCGTAATCGAGTGGTTAACTCTTCTTTAATTCTGTACCTAAAACCTAATATCTCTTCTATCCGCAGACCTAAAAACCACTCTTTTTGGTTCGATTCCCAGTGATTGACCCAAGGTCACTTCTTTTACTATTAGACATCTCCAATAATTGGAGATCATGGCATCGTGAAATTGAAGATAATGCGAAACAAGATGGCAAAGAAGACAGTCTTTAACACGATTATAAAGACATCCAACCTGAACCGTTAATGATAAGAGGTTTATAAGGGAGGTTAACCTTACTACTCCCACCCTAAAAAGCACATCCTCGTGCTCAGCGTGATCGAGTGGTTAACTCTTCTTCATTTCCGTACCTAAAACTCAAATTCTTCTTTCCGCAGACCTAAAAACCACTCTTTTTGACCCGACCACGGTTCGAAGACACTCCCGACGACCTTTTTTATTATAGGACGAGATCAAGAATTATCAATCAGAACATCATGGGATGCAAAGGGGTGTCGAGCAAAAAGGTGTAAACCCCCGATTTCAGCGTTACTGCATCGTTTCAACTTGACCGTGAAGGAGAAGGGCTTTATAAGTAAGGTTACCCCTTCTCTTCCCACCCTAAAAGCACACTCGAGTGCTCAGCGTAGTGGAGTGGTTATCTCTTCCTTAATTCCTCTCCTAAAACCCTATTCTTCTATCCGCAGACCTAAAAACCACTCCATTTTTTGCTCCCCGTGTTCGAGAATACCTAAAATCATCTTTATTTTTTGGTAATATCTGCTTGCAAATCTGGTTCCCTCCAATTTCACTGCTAGAACCTCGTTTGCGTCTTTAAGGACCCTAACCCGAAGTCATCAAGTATAACGAAAGTCTTGTGGGACACTTCTTGCAACTTTTTTTTGAGTCTTCCAACGCGTTCAAGATTGGCCTTGAATATAGGTCTCAGTCAGTTAAACTTCCTAGAGATGCATATATCTCTTATTCTTCATCCGATTCATAAATCACCGCTAAGCGAGAATTGGTTCCGCGTTCAAGATCAATCCCCCTATCCCTTCTCACTCTCTCGTATGTCTTTAGCATGCACCGACACCCTGCCTGATGCTCTTCGATCCTGATTTTGAGAATCTCTCTGATGAAATCATACTGCATTGCGATAATCAACCCGCCAAAGGCAAGGAACAACAGCCACACATACACTTTTACCACAAAGCCGATAAGTGATATGAGGGCAAAGGATTTGGCAGGAGTGGCTTCATCAGCCACAGGGTCGACGTCTTGACTCAAATAACGAGCCAACATTTCCAGAATCCAGAAACCTTCGATGATTTCAGCCAGAAGTAGAAGGCTAGAAAGTATGACCCAGTTGCATTGTATAGTTCGTGATTTGATGCATCGGAACACCGGTTTCGTTGGTATCCATTTGAACAATGGACGACACTCGCAGGGGCTAGTTTCGATTATTTTATATGATCTGGCATTGTAGGAGCGGCTGTTTGCTGATTTTGCTTTGATCTTATCCCACAAAAAGCCTGCGATGATGAAGGGAATTTCGTTGATCTCTGGCGGCTCTGAATGAGAGGATAGAAGGATAAAATTGAAGAAGATAAGGCAAAAGAAGATCCAAAAGATATTCCAGCCCATGTATTCAAACACTTGTGGGTCTTGAACCCTATCGTGTGCTTCCGAAGTTGTGTTGTTCATCTTGGGCGTCAACAGCGTTGGCGAATATGGAATGGTGGGAAGTGGTTGGGTAAGAATTAGAAACAGCCCGAGAGATGGACGGAGGGGGGCTTTGTACTTATGTCTTGTTCGCTGCCTGGCGAGTATAAACTTTGTGGTCAACTGTTGGGATGGAGTCATCTTTGCGTGACCTGCCATAGAGTTTTCACGATGCATGGCACCTCAACACTCGTGTCTCTGAATTATGATCACCTTCTCTCTATTGAAAGTCTGCCTAAAACTTTGAGCGTTACCGTTTATTCAGCATACGCCAAGTCGTTGATCCGTCTTCTTGAACCACCTTGCACGAGAACTTGACTATGCTAAACACTCAGAGCAAGCTCATCGATATGTCGTTCCGAAAAGGTTCCCTGGGACTTCTATATCCGCTAGAACCAAGCCAAATTCCAGATCAACCTCGCTGCCGTTCTTCTCATTTCCAGTTTCTGCTGCGAATCTGCAATGTCCCTTGTTCAGGTCCTTGATGTTGAGCTTGAGAAGTTCCTTGGTGTATGTCCACTGGACATCAAGTATGACAGCGCCAATGCTGAAGATTCCAGTCCACATAGTAAACAAGAAGAGAATAGCAGGGAGATTGAAGATGTAGCGCAGGACTGGGGGTTCGAAGTGGGAGGTCACTTCACTCCACTCTGTGAACCTGTTGGTGCTAACGCTAGTGAATAGTTGAGAGATCCAGTAGCCTTCGACGAGTTGCGCTAGGAGGAGAAAGCTGGAAAGAGTGACGGCTAGGCACTGCATACTTCGTGATGTGATTTTTCGTGACATAAAGTCCCGCCGTGTGACCTCGAGGGCATTCTCGCTTGCTGGGGCATTGCTATGTGTTGAACAGTCGCACGACTTGTAGAAGGCGCGGTCAGCCAACTGCCAGAGTGTCCAGATGAGGTTGAAGAAGATGAGGAATAAAAATATCCAGAAAGCATTCGTCGTCAGGCCGTCACTGAATGGCTCGTCTTGAAGCCCCTGGAGGGCCTCCAACAGAGTTCTTGTCTCTGTTGTTACAGTCATTTCGGACGTCGTTATGAGTGTGAGCCTGGCAATGATGTGAAAGGTTTTTGGTGTTGGGAAATGGTTAGAAGTAGCACTGCGTATGGAAGGGGAAGGTCCTGTATTTATGGATGGTTTCTGACAAAGGATTTGTTGTTATTGATGCCTAGCGGAGATAAACCTTGGGATAGACTCTTGGTATGTAGTCACGCGGTTACAAGAGTTTAAAGATGTGTTACCTCTTAACATCTGCCACTTATTATTAGTAGTGGTCTCTCTATCAGAACCTTCCAAACCTATACCAGTTTGTTTCAAGCGAGAGAAATACGAATGATTGGCATCCATGGCAGACGAGAGAACCGTTTTGGCAATGATAGAAGTAGGGACAATGGGTGAAGTGAGTCTCAATATCTTGACAGAGAGTTCGGTAAATGTTGGGATTGAGACGGTGACATTATTAACCTGATTTGCATGCACGACAAGTGAACCTTAGAACCGCCGGGAATCTGAGCAGCGAGGAAAGAGGACTAAATGACTAAAAATTATGCCCTCTAGATGATGCATATTAAATGCTGTCCATCCACATACTCCAAACAAGGAAACTCATCTTCTCCTTCACTGGGACTTATAAACGTTGCCTCCGGGTCTTTGACCACTCCCCTGGCAATCCCAATGCGCTTGAACGTTCCGGTCTCGCCATCGACCAACTCCAACAGCAAGACAAAGATGAGGCCTTCGCACACGGTTGTAACCCTTCTTCCTATCATGCAGTACAAGTTTGGCTCAGATTCCTTATTCCCCTCGGATTCTGGAGTATCGAAGTAGACATGCGGTTTGGCATCATACTTAGTCGCACCTTCGACTTGGACACCGTTCACCACCATCTTCCAGTCGTCTGGGTGTATCAGTGACAACTTCTTTAGATGGCCGCGTAGATGAAGCCATCCGCCTCGTAGCATACCCCAAGTGTCCTCGGTGACATAGTCCAGATGTACCTTTTCCACCTTGATGAGTGACAGACCATCCATTAGTCTCTCGGCCGGCCATACACGCCCTACTGATGCCACCCATGACCAAGTAGGAGCCCTGTAGGTAGTTGGTGTTGAAGCTCCCTGGAAGCCGTCAATGCACCAGAGCATGTCGAGCTCCAAGCCACCACGCCACATTCCAGCAACGTACTCATCTTGCATAAGGGTTCCCATGCTTCTCGCCAGAGCAGAAAGGGCGATCAATCTGTCACCGGGGAATGTTAGTTTGCAGGTTGCGTATAGACGAACAACAGTGCCCCAAGTTTTCAAGTAGAATCCCTTCTCACAGCCTAGACGTGCAAACGACGACTTGAGAAAAATGCCCGAGGATTCACCAGACTCAGCTAGTATGCTGGCGGAGGCATCCGATGAGGCATCCGATGCGAGCTTTTCCCTGCATTCCCATATCAAGTGGCGCTTGCCGAAATGCAAGATGCGAGGGGCGAGAAGACGTTCTTGAAAAACCCATGCTCGTGTATTTAACAATGATCGTGTGACCTCGATATTCCAATATCGGTCTTCGGATATCAAATAACGAGAGGTGATGCCTTTAAAAAGTGCATTCTATTATTTCGGGAAAATATGAGTTTTTTTCATCGCGAGTGCAGAATAAGGAGTGGGTGGCGTCTGGGGCGTCGCCAGCAGAGATGTTGCAGAGGGAGCTGGAGTATACTTTACTCATGAGCGTCACCTCTTGATTCCAGTCGACAAGATTGTCCCCCTTTTGTATGATGCATAGAGAATCGATCCAGAGGTATTGAACACCCAGGCTGCGGGTAACGTATAGTGCGTCTTGGTATAACTGGGGTAGTTGGGACGAGGGGATTCCCTTGACCATCTGGGCGTAGTTGTCCGTCGTCAGCTTTATGCAGTCGATAAGACCCCAGCAATGACTCAGAGTCATGTACGGCCCAGTGAGACGGTTGGTTCTCGTTTCTACCAGCGTGCACAGCGGGTCTGCATCTGCCTGAGATCCGCAGTCAAGGAGCCGGGTTGGATACCAACTCGTTTCAGTGTTGATATGATTGCATGTTGGGTGGTTCTTGACACAGTCAGAGATCCATTCCTTGGCCATTGATAACGTCTCCGGGGACTTTGTGCTGTCTGGAAGCCGTTTCACAGCATCCGTCGCCGAGGATTCTACAAAGGTTAGACAACGAATTCCGGAAATAGGTGCGTAATTGGTACCATCTAGATGCCGAAGTGAGAAGTACGTGCACGCCTGCCGCCCACGAGATCTGAGAAACACCGAAGGATCAATGAAGATGGTTAATGATTGATCATGGCTCAGCCTATTATACAGTATGGCCGCTCTAGGCCATCTCTTTTCAGGCTTGTCCTTGGGTGATAAACCGTCTTTGTAGTAGGGCGTAGTCTCTTCGTCGGAAGGGTCTAGACGTTCCCATATTCGACTGCAAACAAAGCATCCGTCATCAACCGATTGTTTGAGCGTCTGCTGGTCCCGGTGGGACGGCTTGATGCTTGATGAAGTCTGGTCGTTGGGTTCCGGAACAAGCAGCATCCTACAGGCTTTACAGACCGTGACGGGGCGCGGACGGTCCATGTTGTTTAATTCTTTGATCTGGAGAGATGCTCGAGTGCGTCCGTCTACTCAGCCGCACATGGGGAGATGCGGTGGGTTTTATCCTCGCTTATTAGCCGCTGGGCTGTTGATGGAGCCCTGTCTGGTGTAATCACAGCCAATGGTAGATCTTCTCGGCGCAGGACTTGGTGGCAGTGCATGCGGTGCTGACTTGAAATGGAGCGAATCGAAGCAACCGCTCAGGCCTTCTGGGGGATATCCGAGACCGTACTCAGAGTTATCAGGTAAATACTTGGTAGAGGCCGGTGGAGGCCACACGAGTCTACTTGTACCGGATATGTATCTATAGTATCAAGGCATTGCCTAAATAACGTAAACCACTTTCTTCTCCTCGTGAAACCGCTCCTCAGCCCGCCGACGCCAACTCGCCGGAGAAAACCAAGACCAAGTCACATTTTCCCCCTCTAATAATCCCAACCTTTTGTAATTCGTCGACGTTGAAGATTCTTTTCCAAGAACCATGTACCAGTCATGGCCACCAATCTTGGCTATTCTCATACAGAGAACCACGGTTCCGTCAATCATGTCTTCAGGATGGTCAGGGAAGAAGCTTGTTCCGTCACCACTGTGATACTGGACAAGTGTGTGGGAGACCTCGACTATTGGTTCATCATTCCACATAGATCGTCTTTCAGTACGGCGTATTCGTAGTGTGGCAAGTGACGTCCAGCCAGAAAGCGTCAACACAGCAGCGGATATTTCTCCTGTTCTCTCCAAGTCTTTTGGTTCACAGTAAACTTTGACGGCGTTTGCGTATATCTCCTGGAGCTCAGACCCAAAGTAGGATCGAGCCTTGTGCTGGTAGACTATCTCGCCAACGATAGAAGCCCACGACCAGCTTGGTGCACGCCATTTCTTTGGTTTGCCGTCCTTCATGCAACCTTGCTTGTTGTCACGGGTCCAGAGTAGGCCCTCGACCATGTTGCTGCGCCATAGCCCGGCCATGTAGTCATCGTTGAGGAGCCCAGATATTCGACTTGCGAGACCAGAGAGGGCTGGAAACACATCACTCTCGTGTGTCAAGTTTCCCATCACATGTGAGTATCTTTGCGCAATAGCGTACCAAAGGTATCGCAACTGCATCGGCGTGACATCACTAGTCTTGATCGATTGACTACTAACGAGCCTTCGAAACTCGAGATCATCGCTTGGTTTGTCATGATCTTTTCCACAGTCGCAGGAAACACACGTCCGGCATTCCCAAACCAGCTCTCTCTTAGCAAAATGAAGCATTCTAGGTGATAGAAGGCGTTCTTGGAAAACCCATGCGCGAGTGAGAAGAGGCCACTCTTCTTCGTTCTCTTTTGCATTGGTACTCTCATGCCAGTGATTGATGATTTCTCGCTTGTTTGGATCCGCGAGACGCACCCAGATGTCATTTATGAGTCCATGGCCTTGTTCAGATGCAGGGATGCACTCCAAATAGACAGTCTCTTCCTCTTCGGCATGTAAACCTTCTTGGTGGCCAGAGGACTTTGTCGCGGCGATAGTGAGTAGTGAATTCTCATAGATTGAGGCCATCTTTGGAAGTTGACGTTGCTTGTCTTCTGGCGAGTCTTGGACAATGCAAAGAGTGTCTATCCAGATATATCGCAGTGAGAGGCGTCGGCAAACAGAAACGGCCTCTTGAAATGTCTTTGGAAGCGCCTCCATTGGGATCCTGGATTTCAGTGATTCTATATTCTCCTTCTGTGTCTGGAGGGGTTGGTTAGAGCCCCATCGATGACTCAAGCAGGCGTAATATCCCAGCTGACTCTGCGTCTCGACAAGTCGGATTATTGAGTTCTCTGAAAGGCCCACGTCAAGGACACGGTCGGGTAGGGTTTGTGGTTCACTCTTGTTACAGCGCTCGTGCTCTGTAGTACACTTCATGATCCAAGATTGCATCCAATGCAAACTAGCTTCAGATCTAGTGTCGTCGACATAAGCCTTCGGTGACGATAGTATGGGTAAATCAGGCCCCTTGCCGAAGCAATAGAAGCTAAGACTTGGCCAGTGGGTATGAACGTTACCCGTCTCAACTTTAATTGTTTTTTCGTAGCGGTCCCATGTAAGAGTAATCTCGTCTCCACGTTGATATCGTCTCCATGAGCGGAAGAAATCGGAGGTGTCTTTGGGTGGGAAGAAGTGACGGACGCCTGCTGATATGATGGCGCACGTAGGGCAATTGCTTTGATTTTGAAGGACCTTGGCGTAGCTCATCGAGATTTCAGAATGGTAGGTGTTGAGATTGTGACAGATCTCGCAGATCGGCTTCTTTTCAGTCCTCTTGAAGAATTTTAAGCCACGTATGATGGCCTTCAAAGCACTCTCGATCTGAGACATGGACCAAGTTAGATCGCGCGTAGCCCGTCTCAGTTGCCCTGTTAATAGCCATCTAGGGATTCTTCGGATATAGGCACGGCCCCAGATCCTCTCTGCAACTCGATTACACAGACCAAGAACAAAAGAGGCGAGAAATTTGGCGGTATATATCACTAGGAAGCAAACTAGAAGTGACAGATACCAGTGTTCTTCAAGAAAGTTCGGGTTCATCGAAATGAGAAGATAGCCGATGGCCAGCCAAGGGGCCGCTGCCACGACAAAGAAGAGAAGGGTAGATGCCGCCATGGAGAGAGATTCTGATAGTGCCTGCACGAGGAGTTGAAATGCCTCTTGGCTGGCTTCGTAGGCGATAGAGAGGGCCAAATGTCGACCTCGTGGAGGGTAGGCGTCTTGAATGTGATCAAACGGTTCCATGATGGGCAATCGGTAGAATTAGCCGTCATTTTTCTGTCGTTGGGGTCGTTCGGAAGGTGTTGGTCCAGCTGAGTTGCGAGCTGAACGAAGTGTCGCAGATATCAATATTGTGGCTGGGTTAGTCGCACTGCGCCCCAATAGGCAACTAGTTAAGCTGGCTGACCTGGCGTTGATTGGTTCAGTGGCTCAGGAGTACTTGCAAATAGCACCTGGTAATGAACTTCAGAGAGTTGAATCAAGTGGAAACAGGACGATAAAGTCCTTCATTGCTCCGAGTTAGAAGTTGTCCCGATTGACTTGCTATGGAATTGATAGCTGTGCTAATACCTTCAATTAAATAAATTCCTTCAGGTAGGTGGGTAGGTAAGTTGTGCTGAGACTCGACCAGGTTTCGTATTGTTTGTCTATTTCGAACTTCTATTTAATCAGCTCTCTTTGACCCCGAGAGGAGAGGTTTAACCGTCATTGTTAACATCCCTTTCAAGCCAAGTCCACTCTATTCTCGCAATCCTCTCAACTCCTCCTCACCCCGTTTTGAACCAACGGCTTCATCGTCGAAAAAGCATACCTAGCAATCTTCCACTCCCCCTCCACCTTCTTCATAATAAACAACTCCTGATTAGAATGCGGCTCCGACTCCTTCGTAGCCTTCATAGTCTTTGTCCCCGAGGCAGTCGTCCTAGCAAACGCCCACTCTGGCGACATGACGACTATCTCGTCAATGTGAAACGTGACTTCGAGTTCGATACTGCCAAAGATACGTGTGTAGGCTTCGTGGAGACCCTTTGTGCCGGCGCTGGGGGTGAAGTGTGGAGGGAGGATTACGCCGTCTGATGTGTAGAGGTTGACTGCTTGGTTTACGTTGCCGCTTTTGAGAGCTGCGCCGTAGGCGTGCAGAGCGGCAGTGATTTGTTCAATATCAGAAGACACTTGAAGAGTCAGTCAACTGCTCTACTCTAAGGATTTCTTGGGTACCTACTATTGATAAGGTTTTAAATGGAGTCGATCTATCGTCCTGAGTTGGTAGAGATCTCCTTCCTCTCTGTACTGGACAAGACTTGTTGAAATACTTGCCGACAACTAGATAACTGCGTGAATTCCATTCAACTCTTTATAGTAGCTCGCCTCACCATATCAACCCCTATCCACTTCTGGGTAAGTGGGGTCCTGATTGTTCGTTCCACTTCTTCGACTTGGATGAGGGAGATGGTGATAATCATCTCGAAAGTGGGGGTTGACCCAAGAGTGGGCAACCTCTTCGATGAAGTTCGCACGCCATGAATGGGAAAGATAGAAATTCCAGCTAGAAGCCCAGTAAGATAAATAATGTGGCATTAAATAGCAGTGTGGGTTCCCAAATGGATTAGTGAAATTCAGAACCTCGGCGTCCTCGACAAGCCTCACTTTTAGATATATGACCTGAAATACTCCATCGCTGAAGCCCAAGTGGGACCAGAAAACTCTCCCGACAACCACAAATTACCCTCCAAGTCTCTCCCCATGATCGTGACCATATTCATCGTAACCATGCCCGTTCCCAGAGACTGCGAATGGTAGTAGATAGGATGTCCCGACTTGGCCCCGGGCCTATTCTTGTCTGAGGGCTTGACGATAGCTGGACTAAAGTCAAACTGGTCCAAGAATCCAGCCTTGCTCCAGTTGGTTACCACCATAAGAACCGAGTCGACGCCCTTGCCTAGCACGAGTGGGTTTCCTGCATCCATCATGGATCGGTAGGCGTACTTCATTGTAGCCTTGAGTTGCTCCTCCGTACATTGTTCATCAAGGGCTACTCGAGATCTAAGCGCTATCTCTCCAGTCGGTGCAGTAATTGCTTCACCCGCCTGGCACAAGAAAATTGCCGAAGAGGTGATATTCTGCACATACGCTGTATCATCTCGAAACACGGACTTGACTCGAGTCCGAGGGTCGATCACGAGGAGATTGGCAATGTGACGGTGAGAAGCTAGACCACTAGCAACCACCTTGTTGCAAAATGCCATGATGACGTCGTTTTCAGACACAAAGAGATCGGCGTTTCCTTTGAGGGCGACATGGTCCTTTGCCTCTTGGACAATGGCGTCGATGACTTTCTTTGGGATGCAGATCATGCGTGCGTCGAGACCCTTCCACCAAGTCTCAACGAGATGTCTCAACGCCCATACAGGAATTCTCCAACCGGTGAGTTGGGTGTCTGCAAGTGTGGGCTTGACTGTCGTCTCATCGTTGTAGAGACCTGCCATGGGATCATCCTTGTGTCCGACGAATGGCGCAACTTCTTCTGGCTTGCCGGCGAGGATACTCTGCCAGGCCTTTAAGATTGCTTTCAGACCACCAAGATCGCTGGTAACGTGGTTAAAGTTGATCGAGACGAGTGTTCCATCCGTAAAGGTAACCACGTGTAGAGAAAATTGCGGTACGTCCTTCTGGAAGTAGTCCTGGATGGTTCTAGGCGCGCCAGGACCCAGAGCCAAGCTGGCAAATTTTCGAGCGCCGGGAAATGTGGTGGGCTCTGCCGTGGATGCCGGAAGTTTGGATGCCTCTGGGTGCTCCGCCATCGGGATGTCATGATGCTCCTTTGTAAAATAAAGAGATGGTCGCTCCTTGGTAAACATACGGGGGACGTGAACTTCGGTTTTCCCATCCGGCTGCACATGTCAGAAGAGCCTCAAAATTGCTTAGCTTTGTGCTTACGCGTAAGCGAAGTCTTCCTCCAAGCTTCTTCCATCCCTCCATCTGAAAGAGCTGAGACAGACTGTCTCCTAGCATATCGGGGTCGAGGACTTCATCGTAGCGGAATGTCCATATCATAGTATAGTCGCGCAAAGTGGCTGTATCGTCGAACGGGTGCATTGGCAGCACCTCATCATCTGGGAATATAGGTGGTCCCTGAGAGGAACGGCCAAGCAGCCAAGAGAAGAGGGAAGCCATGGTGATGCGTCAAAGATGGCCGACCCGCCTGAGGTTCCTTAGTGCGATGTTGAAGGAAGAATCTGTTTGATCTTTTGAAAACAGATGATTATGAAGAGGTTGGGAGCGGTGACCATCGGAAATGGGAAACACTCGACGCCGTGATTCAGCCAAAGATTATAATTGGCCTTGGGTGATTGGAGTCCGTCAGCCCAACTGGTCCGTGATAGGAAATGGCTTCGCTAGAAGTGGAGATAAGATTTGGTGGCAGGGGTCGCGGATATTACGGGCTATGATAATTGTCCGGGGAAATCGGGCAGGCAGTTACTGTATGGCGGTGTTTTTGCCTATATTTGGTGTAGCGTACATTTTATGCATCTGAGATTGTTACATGTGCGAAGCGAAGGGGTGGGCCTCTTCGCTTTCGGTAAGATATAGCGACCTTCTAGCTGGGTTATATCGACTTCAACTATGATAAAGAACACATTTCGTAAGATATAACAAGGTGTAGATAACGTATGGCGAGGGCTGGCCTCTTGAGAGTTAGGTAGTCTGAAATTGATATCGGCCGCCAATTACCAGTAAAATATCAAGCCTGGGCGTCTCTGAACTTTAGCCCTTTTTGACCGCTGGATTCTTATCCAACTTTCCCTTGATATAGTCTCGAAACCTGTCTACTATCTCCGGGTCCTCGAGCTCCCGAGTCCTGGGGTTCGGCGAACGCGATACAAATCTCCTCTCTCTCTGACCAAGTTCGCCTCCACGTAAATCAGCCAACCAGACTCGACACCTCCTTGACTTGCAGCTGTTGGCTAACTTGTCGCGCAGTATATCAAGGATACTCACCCAGCTGCCGCTTTGCAAGTTGATTGATATTAGTCCAATAAACTCAACGTTTGAAGATAGACCTTTGCAAAAGTTTTCAAGTTCATCCTGGTTTAGACTGAAAGTGTTTATGCTGACGGTTTTGATTCGTGGCCAGTTTATGTTTGCCAGGACAGCTGGCATGTGTGGTAGATGCATCGACGTATGGCCAGTGCCGTCGTTTAGACCAGAGGTGCTAGTTGTAGCATTAACATGTTCCAACTGTTGATTTGAAAGCGCCGAGTTAACGTATATTTCATTGTAGACGTGGTCCTCGGTGAAGATGAATTCTCCTTGGTCATGGCGGCCACTCCTTTCAACCTGGAAAACCTCCAGATGTTGGCATGCTGCCGACAATTCTTCCCATGCCGGAGAATCGAGACTCTCGTCCTCGCCGGGGCACAATTTCTCGAAGCTGTTTAGTTCAGGCAAGCAACCAACCGACAGGTGCCTCAGTATCACTCCAGCCTTGTGCATGGCTATAGGAAGTTCAGAGAGAATCTTTGCCTGATGGAGCACGACGGGGCTCCCCATATCGTACATCTCACGCCAGGTATGTGCCGTGGGCATAAAACTGGCGAGTTCCGTCTTGTCGGTGAGAATCTTGTAGGCTTCGTAACGGTTCGGTAACCCGTCGGGATCGAAACTGCTGTGTATCCTCAGGGCGAGGGGTCGGTTTAGTCGAGAGGCCAGCGATGACAGAGTTTTGACAAATGTCCGGGATTGGATCAAGTCGTACTGGGATCTTTGAAGTTTGACGTATTCCTTGTGGCCTTGACAGAATATTTTCCAGAATTCAAGTGCTGCCTTGTCTGGTTGGTACGTTCCCTTCGGTTCATAGACTCGGCCATCTTCTTCGTCATCCGAAGATAAGTACTCCGGCCCTTCCCCGGGTTTGACAAAATAATCCCACGCATTGTATATCTCCTGGTAATTACCTGTTCGAAGTTGATCCGGCCCAGATTCTAGGTCCTCCTCATCGGTAACGTCGATGGGCCAATCCACGGCGTGATTCAACTGACCAAGATCTCCCATCCTCCAGATGGCGAACTGCCTTAAACTCTCTGCCAATTCGATTGGGCGGTACTCAAGTGACACCTGGATGCCCATGACACCACTGGCGATGTATGAGTTCGCGAGGAGAATCTCGGCGCGATCCAGAGATTCTTGGTCGAGTTTCAAATTGAGAAATGGGCAGAGGAGTGGCGACGCGAGTGTGTTGAAGAGACGGCAGACTTGACGCGTGTGGTATATTGTGAGAAGCGGCTCACTCGCATTTGACAAGGACTGGACTTTAGAGGGCCAGTCGATGTTGCTGTTGTTCCTGATCTCAATGTCTTGGTGTTTGAAGTGGCTGAAAATTTGGACAAGAGTCTCCATGGGAAGATCAAGAACATTGAGGCTTCTCAACGTGTCACGTGAAAGATCCATGGCTCTTTGTCTCAAGGCCTGGCGGCGAAGATCAAGCTGACAAACTGCGTCTCGATATGCGGTTTCGGCCTGTTCCGCCGTTGGATTGTCAATGTCGTTGCCTTCTTGCTTACTCTTGTCGGATTCCTCAGGCTTTGACTTGGTGAGACTCGGATCAACGTCGTCGATGCGGCATAATTCGCGGTAAATATGCTCAAGCGAGCCCAAGGAGTCGGGATCAGGCCACTCCTCGGACGGGGATTTAATCGGCCAGACTTGATGCACTTCCATCATAAGAGGATAAGGGTGCAGAAAAGGAGAGATGGGAAGTGTCCGAAACTACCTACCAAGAATGGATATCATAACCCATTAAATAACCATCAAGGGAACAGTTTGCTTATACCCCTGCCTCTGTGCCGTCTTACTGCCTGACTCAACAGGGACGAAAGCTCCACCCGCCCTGTTGGCCTCAGTTCCGCATAGTTATCCATTGCTAATGGAACGGAACATGCGCCGAGAGAATCCTATCGCTTCTTATTTCTAGCCTGTGATTGTAACCTAGGTGGGTGGAAACTTATCTACATAGCCATATTCCGAGGATCGGCGTTGTGCGCCTGCCCAAATTGCACGAGCGTTGAGAACTGAGGCCTCAGGCCTGAACTCGGGCCACCTACACCTATGCGGCGCAGGGCATCGCAGCCACAAAGCTCATTGCATTTTCATCACAACCCTTCCAATTATATCCAACGTGAGATGCGCCCAGAATGCCTTGTGCGGCTGAGTTGTTGGGCTGGACAGGGCATGCCCAGAGGCCAACCAGGCTGAGCAAATACCCTGGCCTGCATGCAACTTCCCCGCTCCATTTCTACCTATGTCCCGACCCTTCTTCTCGAAGCCATCACCACAGTTCCATAATCATCAATCCGATACGAGCTCTGTGTAGCCGTGCACCATGGTTGAGATTCAACCTGTTTCGACAGATGGGCGACCGCCTTCGCTCGACGAAGACGGGCTCTGTCTACTCTCCCTCGACGGCGGAGGAGTCCGAGGTCTGTCATCGCTGTACGTTTTGAAGAGGATCATGGACCAAGTCAACGCCGGTCGCGACGCCCATGCACCACCTCGGAAACCTTGCCAAGTCTTTGATCTCATTGCAGGCACAAGCACAGGCGGGTAAGTATTGCAATCTCCCAGTTATAACCATGTCGCTCACTAGGACAGCCTCATCGCTATCATGCTCGGACGCCTCGAGATGGACGTTGACGAATGCATCGCGGCATACAATCACCTTATCGAGCACATCTTTAGCGAGAAAGCAAGAGCTCACCGATTCCGCTTCAGTCTTCGAGGACAGACACAGGCCCGGTTTGATTCCACGCGCCTTGAGGATGCCATCAAGCAAACCATTACGGACAAAGGATTTTCACCATCAGACTTCCTTGAAAATGGGACAGATCAAGGTTGTAAGACGTGAGTGGACGAAATGATGCTTCAACAGAGTGTTTCTATGCCCAATCTCGTCCCACTAACTCCTTCATCTAGTTTTGTATGCGCTGCATCCAAGAGTCCTCGTAGTACCTTTCGCCTGAGAAGCTACAAACCGCTGGAAAAGTCCTCCGTCTCAGCCACCATCTGTGAAGCAGCCCTGGCGACATCTGCGGCATCAACCTTCTTCGACTCGGTCAGGATCGGCAACATGGAGTTTGTGGACGGCGCGTTGGGGGCTAACAACCCAGTCGACGAGGTTGAAGGAGAAGCCACAGAGATATGGTGTCCCAACACAGGGAATTTGCAGCCTCTGGTCAAGTGCTTCATCTCCATTGGCACTGGAGTTCCCAGCACAGACGCCATCGGAGATCGTGTTGATAAATTCTTGTCCACGCTGGCCAAGATGGCAACCGAGACCGAGGACACAGCCGAGAAGTTTGTGAGGCGTTGGAGGCAACACTACCGTGAGGGCCGCTACTTTCGATTCAACGTGGACCAAGGGCTTCAGACTGTTGGTATGAAAGAGTACAAGGCCAAAGGAACGATCGAGGGCGTCACAAACAGGTACCTAGACAGCCAAGCTCAGAGATTGCCCATCGAGAGGTGCGTGGCGAACCTCAAGCTTAAGAAGAGTGGGTTGCCCTTTGTCTATTTTGCTCTTCTCTAACGTTGGCCCGTAGGACGAGCAAACCATAACCTCGAGGATGCTATTCGTGTAAGACACCCATATGAAAGGTATTCCTAGTATACTTATATTTTCTAGGACGTCAAGACACAAAAATAATCCTTCTCAAGCCCCTTCACTTTGCCGTACCCTTGAACCCATCACCGGGCCTTCATTGCAAGAATCATGCTCACCCTGCCATTCCATTCCGTTCCTCCGCAACCAGAACTTTGTCGGCCGACAGAAGGTCATCGAAGAGTTCAAGACCAAATTCTTTCGAGAAGATCACTGTCAAAGGGTAGCCCTAGTAGGCTTAGGCGGCGTAGGCAAAACGCAGGTCGCGCTACAATTCGCCCACTGGGTCTGTGCAAACAAGCCAGATTACTCTGTCTTTTGGGTATCAGCCCTCAGCTTGAACAGCTTCGAGCAGTCTTATATCGAGATTGCCACAACTCTTGGCCTCCTTGATCAGGACAAAAGTCAGGATACCAAAGCCGTGGTGCGGCGGTTTCTCAGCTCAAAAGATGCTGGCCCCTGGGTCCTCATCATCGACAACGCAGATGACCAAGACATGGTTCTTGGCTCCCTGGGCGTCCCAGACGGCATCGACCAAAACCTTCCGGAGAGTGTGGATGGTCGTATCATGTTCACTACCCGTTCAAGAGAAGTGGCAACATCCGTGGCTAGTGGGGAAGTGATCGAATTGCACGAAATGGACCTGGAAACCGCGTCTTTGTTCTTAGACAGGTCTCTGGTCAACAAGCAACTGCTGAACGACCCAGAGACTGTCCATGAGTTACTTGAAGAGCTCAACTACCTCCCATTGGCAATAACCCAAGCTGCCGCCTATCTCAATGCACAGGACCAGGTATCTATCAGGAGGTACCTTCAGCTACTACACGGAACGGAGAAAGAGGCAGTCTCCCTGATGACACGAGAATTCTACGACAGGACCCGACAGAAAGGATCGAGGAACGCAGTTGCCACCACTTGGATCGTGTCTTTCGAAGAAATATGCAGTCGTGATCAAGGCGCTGCTCAGCTCCTAGGATTCATCTCGCAGATTGAGCCCAAAGCCATCCCCCGCTGGATGCTACCAAATGCGCAGTCACCCAACCACCCTGGGGTTTCTGAAGACTCGATCGGCCTTTTGTGCTCCTTCTCTTTTTCTCGCGGCGCGAGACGAAGGCGACATGTTTGACATGCACAGTCTCGTGCATCTCGCCACGCGTATATGGGCACAAAGGGTGGAAATTCTAAGAGAGAGGAAACAACGGGCCATCGACCACCTGACGACCGTATGCCCTCCCCAAGAGTGGCGGGAACTACACCTACGTAGGGCTCTTCTCCCTCATGCCCTCAAGACCCTATCGGAGAGTCAAGACGTACAGATCGACGGGCTTTTCAAACTGTACAGGCAAGTAGGTAAAACCTTGCACATGGATGGGCGGTACTCGGAAGCTGTCGTGTGCCTTGAAAAGTCGCATGTCTGGGCCGTGGGAAATCTCCCCGAGACAGATATGGAGCGGTTCAAGACCCAACGCTATCTCGCTAGAGCACATCTAAATTTGGGCCAGCCAGAAAACGCGATTGGTCTCCTCGAAGACTTGCTAGCGTCCCTCGAGCATGTGGATGAGCGAGATAACGGAGGCCTACTCGCCACAAAGTACTATCTTGCAAGGGCTTATAAAGAAAGTTATCAGGTACAAAGATCAATCAAGATACTGGAAGAACTGGTCACGATTCATGAAGAGATAATGAACGGGCCCGGGCCGAAGTGGCAGGCGAATCATCTCTCATTGCTAGCCATGCTTGCAGGCGCATATTCGATGATCGGTCAGTTTGACAAGGCCATCTGGACAATCAAAAAGGCCCAAGGAATGGAAGACAGGATCCTAGCGGTAGACAATCCAGACAGGTTAGATACAGCCTCGCAACTCGCCGAAATCTACCACCAGGCCGGCCAGACGACAAAGACCATTGAGTTGCTCGAGGAGACACTGCCTTTGACAGAAAGAATCATGGGATTGCATCACCCGCGCACTTGGAAAGCAGGAACAACTCTAGGTTCGGCATACATAAGCGAAGAGAAGTATGGCAAAGCGATCCCACTCCTTGAACAGGTAATCGATCGCATGCGCAGGCACTACAATACCAATACCGTCGATTTCCTGAGAACTACGGCCCATCTCGCAGTCGCATACCGGGAACAAGGGAATCTTGACAAGGCCATTGAACTCTTTGAACACATCTTTGCTGTGAGACAAGAAAGGCTTGGGCAAGACCACGATGACACAATCTGGACGGAGAACAGCCTTGCGGTCACGTATTGCCGCAACAAGCAGTACGAAAAGGCAGTGCCTTTATACGAGCATATTCTAGCTGTTCGACGGAGCCGCCTTGATGAAGAGGCGGTGTCAGGCCTGACATGGGACCTTGCAACCGCCTACTTTTACTTGAACCAAGCACAGAAGGCAGCTCCTCTATTCAAGCGTCTTCTCGAGATCAAGAGGGCTCGGTACGGTGATGATCATTCCGACATTGCAACTTTGGAGGGGTGGCTGCAAGCATGCGACCTGGCGATGGAGAAGGAGGAAGTGCATAGGAAGGACTAAAGAGCCACTAGGGGATAGGAGTCCCGTGCATAAAGTTAAGGAAGAAGCTACAGAGATTTTGCGTGGATCATGAGTCAATCGGCAATCTAACAAGAGCCCCATAGACTACAACTCGGTGGCCGCAGTCTCCGGCGCCGAAGCTTGCCAAGTCGCTTCCAGAACATTTCCAGAATATAAAGAATTCTTTACCTCATCAATACTACCTTCTTTGACATCCCCAATCATCAACACTGCGATAAACAATGGGGTTTAAAATTGTCATTGTTGGAGGCAGCGTGTCGGGCCTCTCCCTGGCCAACATGCTTGAGAAGTTCGACATTGAGTATATTCTTCTCGAAGCTCATTCCACCATTGCTCCTCAACTCGGTGCCAGCATCGGTCTCCTTCCGAGCGGCTTGCGCATCTTGGATCAACTTGGCTGCTATGACAAGATCCGGGCCTTGGCTGGTGATTGTAACTACCGCGCAAGCATGCGTTTGTTCTGTGGGAAGTTCTGGGTTGATGGGAAGCAACCTACCTTTTCTGAGCGACTGGAGTATAGGTATTATTGCGCATGCGTTGGGTTGAAAAAGATACTGATTGGTTGTGTAGAATCGGGTATCCCCAGATCTTTATTGATCGACAAACATTACTTCGCGTCCTTTATGACAAGCTCAAATTCAAGGACCGAGTATTGACACAAAAGCGCGTCACTCGGGTAGACATGACCGAGGGACAAGTGAAAGTTCATACGGCGGATGGATCGACTTATTCGGGAGATATTGTTGTAGGTGCCGATGGCGTTCACAGCGCAATCCGGGAGGAAATGCGGCGGCATGCCAATGAGATCAACTCTGAGCTCTTCAAACCAGACGAACTCTCAGGTTAGTCACTCAGAGCACTTCTGGACTGATAGCCGTCTTACGCTCTAATTTACAGGCCTACAGGCGGAATCCAAGTGCATTTTTGGCATCTCCAAAAGGCTGTCAGCCCTACCTTCGAAGCCACTTCAAATCAATGCGTTCTTCAAGGATTGCAACTACATGATCCTTTCTGCCCCTGGGGATCGACTCTACTGGTTTTTGTTCACGGAGATGAACAAGACATACGGCAAAAGCATTCCAAAATTCACCAAGGAAGATGAACGAATCCTTGCAGAGCAACATTTCGCGGAGCGAGTCACAGAAAGTACAACATTCCAGGACATCTACGAGAACAGGCTGCACACTACGCTTGTTTCTCTTGAGGATCATGTATTTCCACGCTGGTATTTCCAGAGAATCATCACCATCGGAGACGCCGCCCACAAGGTAACACGACCCAAAGCGTCCGTTTTGATAGAGGCTAAACATGCACAGGTCCATCCCATCAGTGCCCAGGGAGGCAACGGCGCCATGGAAACCGCAGCCATCCTCGTCAACACACTCAGGCATCGAATGACAAATCTCCCTACCGACCAAAAGCTCAGCAACGACGATATAGAGTCTGTTTTCGCCGATGTCCAAGCAAACCGCTTCAGCCGTGCCGTAGACGCCGTCAACCAAGGCCGCCGAACAACTGCTGCCTCGATCAAGGACACTTTTTCTTTCCCGGCTTTTTGTCGATTACTTCTTTCCTCGGTTTGGACAGAGTATGATTATGCGTCTCATAATCAAGAACACTGAGACTGGGCCTGTGATTGATGATCTTCCTGTACCGAAGAGGTATGAAGATGCCATTTCGCGTCACATGGCCAAGACGTCCGAGAGCAACTGGATGTTGTGGAGTTTTGGATCGGCTGGAGTAGGGTTCGTCGCTCTGTTTATTTATTTCACACTGAGATGGTCGTGGTAGAGCTTGAATTGGGTTGGATTCTTAGAGCAGCGGATTTCCAGTTGAAATAGAAGAAGCATAGATAGACCTAGACAGTATTTAGATTCATATATAGATTATTTCTCTTTTTCTTTAACCTTGGAAGCTTGACTGGCTTCGAATATCAATATCTCAACGAAGAACAAAAAGGCCTAGCATAAGTATTCTTGTAGACAGGTCTGGTGTTATTGATGGCCGCGAATGAGTTACCCTAAAGCCCAAAGGTAGGAGTTGGCCTCCGAGCATCCTGCTATAGAGGCCAATGTTGCGATGGATATGATGACTAGCTTAATCAGAACCTCTCACCGAGCCGTCGAATGAAGGATTCTCATGAACGGGGTGATTCTGGCTTGCTCATGTCTAGCTCATCCGGAGCGCAATTACTGATGCACAGGTTGCTTAGGTAAGGAGATATTCGTGCAGTTGAGAGTAGCCAAGAATTGATACGTTTCCACTCCACGTATCAAAAGGTGCACTGCAAATTTAACCCAACCCAAGAGGTGATGGAGGTGTCTCAATCGGGGTGCCCGCCGTATGCCCCACGGCCCCACAATCCTCGCGCGCGCGTGCGGAACCTGCGGCCACCGAGCCGGCCCCGTTCATCATTCACCGGTATGACTCGCTCATTTCCCGGGGGCTGACTTCATCCACCTCGGAAAATTCACCTCATACAAACTTCCATCATTCATCGGGGGCCGACTTCTCCCTTACCGAGCCCACCGCGTGCTTCTTCCTACTGGAATGCCCCCCCATACAGCTTCAAATCCCGTCCCAGTCAAATCATGGAACCCGATACGTGTGATGAGAGGCCGGAAGCGTCGCTACAACACACCCTTCGACGTGCTGTAAGTCCCCTGCTTGGTAGGATTCAGTGCCATGTTCTTTGCAGCTGACCGATGTTTATAGTGTGACCCTTGTCGTGCGAGAAAGGTATGGAGGGCATACACTCCCGGGTACGGGATGAGGAGTATCCAAGGCTAACGTCACGTTGGCCTAGATCCGCTGCAACAGAGAAGACCCATGCTCTCGCTGCGTAACTACCAAAATTGAATGCACCCATAGCGACAAAGTGCCGAGAGAGAAACGTACCCGGATTCTCTTGACGCCGCAGTAGTACGTTCTTACCTTACCACCCCCTCACGTTTCGTCAGCCACCTATGTCTCGTGGCGTTATCTCCTACCGTTTGCCACGGGCATCCTCTGACTTACTCGGCTTAGCGAGAAAAAGATTGACCGCATCGACGGCCAGCTGCAAGCAGTCATTGGTCTCCTGAAAGACCTCAAAAACGAGCCCACCCAGTCACCCTCAAACAGCCCGCCACACATCTTGTGAGCCGAGTCCTGGAAACTACACTACCCCTTCAACGTCTGCTGTCATAGAAGGAGACTCCTCGCTGGCCGCCCACTGCTCTTTTGCAAATGACTTTGTGCAACAGGCCGCCGGGGCGGAGCCTCTCCCCAGCTCCTCCGCTTTGGATATGCAGGAGACGTTGGAGGCGCTTTCTCGTGTTGTTGACGCTTTGAAGTTGCCGACTGTTTCCGATGAGATGGCTTATCCTCATGCTCGGCCGGTACAGCGTCCTAACATCGGTGGGCGCGAGTTGCCTCCCTTTCAAAATGCTCTCACGGTGATCCGCCTTGCCAAATGTAGGTCTCCCCCCCCCCCAAACATCCTCCTGCAGTAATACAAGCTCACACCTTCCGGGATCAGCTGCGCGCCTCGCAGGGTCAGGCTGGATATACGAGTTCATTGCCGTACGGCAATTTTCGGAGATATGTCTCAACGTCTACTTCTCCGATGACTACTCCGAGACAGATGTCATCATCGTCAACGCCGGCCTTCACTCACTCTTCTGGGACTACAGCAATTACGTCCCGGCAGAAGAGAAGAGCACTTATCTCGAATATGCCCATTTGTGTCGTGAAAATCTCGAAACGGCTCTTGCCAACTTGCCGCTGCAATTGCCTGCGTCGTCAGATTACATCGTCGCCCTCATCTTTGGTGTAAGTCACCCCCCCCCCCGCTCGAGCCTAGAGGAGAAACACCGGTAGTAACTATACCCACAGGCTTGGCATGCAATCGAACTCTCGAAACCCTCCTTGTCATGGACGCTGTGCTCCAAGGCGTCCGAGCTATGCCACACACTGGGGTATCATCGAGCCACATCCATGCAAACAGATGCACCAGAAGAGATACAGTTCAAGAATTTCCTATTTTGGAGTCTCTACTTTATCGAAAAATGCCTTTCCCTCCGTCTTGGTCGGCCATCAACAATTGCTGACTGGGATATTACGATAAGCCGGCCCTCGACGACCGACAACCACCAACAGGCCGTCATGGCCTACTTTGCCTTATGGATCGAGTCGGCAAGATGCCAGGGGAACATCTACGAGCTTCTTTACAGTGCAGACTCGATGAATCAACCTTCTGATATCAGACAAACCCGGGTTGATCTTCTCGTGTCTGACTTGGCCAATCTCCATAAGGTGACGCAGGAGGTCAATGTAAGCAAGAAACTATGTAGTGGACTACATTCGTCATGCTGAAATTTGGTACAGGAAAAATGGATAAAAACGGCAAAGGAGAACTCAGGGGAAGACTTGATGGACTTTTATTACATCTCCGATGATGTTCAACGCCTCTCACTCCTCACTTTGACCTACCGAGCGGCTCCACGAGAATCCGGTACTTTGACAACCTTTAGCTCTTCCTGTCTGGATGCTGCTAGAGCTACCCTGGCAAGACACCAAGACTGTATAACCGTCGTTAATAAGTCTGGCGGGACTTATCTCTCCACTTACGTGCACTGGTAAGCTCCAATCACTTGATTAGTCGCCGAGGCCGGCCAATAACTATCGGATACTAACCACCCGCTTGTCTAGGACCCTCCTGTTCTCCCCCTTTATCCCCTTCATCGTCTTGTTTTGCCACATAATCGAAGCCAGAGACCAAGCTGACCTCGACCGCCTCGGCAATTTCGTTGCCTCAATCCAACCAGCCGCCGACATATCCGAAGCCGCCGCCAAACTCCATCGCCTCTTCCAACTTCTCCACAGCGTCGCCCTCCGCTACCTAGAACTCCACGCTTCAACACCTGACGATGGCCAAGCAGAGGCTAGTGGAGAGATAGACAGATACCTCGCGGCCTTGGGTCTGCCATCATCGGCGGGACAGGGGCTGCAAGGGAGCTTTGTGCAAAGCATGGGCTCTGATTTTTCTCAAGGAGGGTTGGATATGGCTGGAGCGAACACTGGAGATGGGCAGGGTTTGATCAATCCTATGATGCCTGTAAGGAATGGGGCTGACTTGGAGCATTGGTTGTATAATAATCAGGCTATGTGGGCGTTGATGGAGAAGCCTGATTTGCTACCACCTCGTTCGAGCTAGATGATGGGAAGCCGGGATTTCTTGGCTGATACGTCTGTGGTTCTTGGGTAAGGGTTGAGCACTTATGGGGTATTACGTTGATGAGTAGCGGTTAGTAATGAAGACTACGGGCGGGAACCCGTAAAATAGAATTATAGGTCAAATCAGCGAAGAAATAAAGCCGATATCAACAAAGAACTCTGAGCTTGACATTTAGAAAATGAACATGACACGATTGATTGGCACATGGCTCCTATTGAGGACCTAAACGCAAGACCAGGGAGAGTGATGGTTGATCATCTAGCTCATTTATCCCCATCAAGGGCCGGGCTTTAACTGTAACAAAGAAGACATTTTCAACACATAATAACATCATATCCCAATGCTAACACAATGAAGAGAGAGATAAATTTGGCCAATGTCTCCCGAGGCCAAGTGTATGAAGACTAGCCGTTGGCGTTGGTTGATTGATGCCTCCATGGGGGGAGGGACACAAACCAAGACAATGACCTTACCATCTTCTCCAGCAACTTTTTTTATATAGTATTTTTGGGTACCCAACCGCTCGTTTCCAGCTCCCAAAACAGAATCATCTAGCGGCGGCGTCCACGGCGTCCCTGCTTTCGTCGAGTCGAGTCGGAAGGAATAGGGGTAACGTCTTCGATGCGGCCGATCTTCATACCGGCACGGGCAAGGGCACGAAGAGCAGCCTGACCACCAGGACCAGGAGTCATTCTGCCGTTTCCTACAGGAATATCGCATTAGTCTGTTTATGTAGAAGTTCATCGGGGAGAATCATACCGCCAGTGCCACGAAGCTTGATGTGTAGGGCGTTGATGCCCTTCTCCTTGCATCGGGCGGCAGCATCCTGTGCTGCCAACATTGCGGCATAAGGAGAGGATTCATCTCGGTCAGCCTTGACCTTCATGCCACCCGTGACACGAGCGATTGTCTCACGGCCACTGAAAAAGAAAACAAGTGTCAACATGTCTCGGTTTTCAAGTGGCATAGCCTTCAGCTGGGCGGTGGACGTACCTCAGGTCGGTGATATGGACAAAGGTGTCGTTGAAAGAGGCAAAGATACGGGCAACTCCGAATACAAGCTCTTGGAATAGGAGTTAGATCATGATTCAAGACAAACATGGCCAATGTTGATCATACATACCATTGTTAGCCGGGCCCAAGGACAAGATCTCCTTGGGTTCGGCAGCCTTCTTAGCAGCCGCTTTCTTGGAAGACATTCTGAATTTGACTCTAAAGTCTCGTTGGGTGTTCAGGAGAGAAGTGTTCGGTAATCCAAATCTGCTTCTGTCGAAAATAAAGGGTGCTCATTAAATGCTGCCAACACGACAGGTGGTCCACCAACATGGGAAAAGTCGGTCACTTCCGGATCAAACCCTGAGAAACGGACGATTATAGCATCCATAAATTCGGTCTGCCGAAAGAGTCAGACCGGAGGTGACATTGATGGCGGCTCGGTGGCCGCGAGTCCCGAAGCCGAACTCATGTTATATTGTTGATGGTCGACCAAACATGCGACCTTGCGGAGGTTACTTTTCCCTGAGTCAGGCACAAAAGCTAGGTCTATTATTCAAGTCTTTCTTGAGGTCAAGAGGAGGAGGAGTCACAGCGACGATTATCTTGAGGTTGTATGTTTGGAACGGTGGATGTAGGCATGTACCATGGACATGGAGAAGCAAGAAGCGTGCATGGACTATGAAAAGAACTAGCAGTGGTTTCACCGCTCTTCGTGTAAATGAGGCTGGGACTATGATCATCAATTGGCTCTTTTCAAAGAGTTCCTTCAACGATGAGTTATTTACTAGCCTTTCAGACACAGCCAAGCTGTTCATCTAACCCACACACATACCAGTATCCGTGTCTCAAGCAAGTGCCAATGCATTTTCGCCTGGGCACGTTTGGAAACCTATACGCCACGAATCTAGGACTTTCTTGCCAGGACTGACGTTTGGGTTCAGGACTTGATGGCTTAGTCAACTTGACGTGCATCCCCATTTATTCATTGGCTCGTGGTCTGAGAATGACGATCATTTTTGTTCCCCTCACCACCTCCCAGTCTCAACCATCCTGGCTTCGAGGACAAGTCGTAAAAACTTGTCGTATTGAAAAGAACCAGTCCCTACTTGGTGAGTCTAGTTATACCTTGATTTACACTTGGGAATACAGAATTTGAACTGACTGCATTAGGATCGATCCAGTGTAAAAATGAGCAATAATCCATCCGGTACAGACGTCGAGCCCAAGGACACCGCTCCTCCATCGGGACAGCCTGACTTGGGACCTCATGCCGATGTTCAAGAGTCAACCAGCCAGCCGCAGCCAGCCCCCAGTGGATCTCAGCAAGCGGAAGCTTCTCCTCCATCCAATGGGGAGCTCAAGTACCTCATAGTCGAAGACAACATGATAAACAGAAAGGTCATGGAAAAGCTTCTAAACAGGCTAGGGTTAGAGGGACAATTCCACATGGCGGAAAACGGTCAAGAAGGGATCGACGCATACAAAAAGAACCCACAACAATGCAGATTCATCTTTATGGACATAGCCATGCCCATCAAGGGTGGCATGGAGGCTTCCAAGGAGATTCGGGACTACGAGAGTGAACATGGCCTTTCCCCCGCTGTCATCGTCGGCATGCACCCGCAGACGGTTGCCTCTCAGGTTGAGAGGTTCAAGAATGAGTTTGGGATGGATGGGGTGATTGAGAAGCCTGTTCGTACAGATGTGTTGAAGCATGTTATTGACAAGTGGCCTGTATGAGTTGAGGGTACTCAGATTTCTTGAGAGGTAATCTTTGGAGTTCTTTTAAATTCTTTGATTGGGTCTACTGGTTTAAAATGAATCACAAGTTTTTGAAACACATCGACAGTTCTATGCCAGTGAACCCTTGTCGTATCTCGTTCATCACTCTCACCTACGCCTTTACTGCCACACTCCGACTTGTATCGGCCTCCACCAACTGAAATGTCATACTTTTCGGCTAGCCTACCACGCGTCGCGATCTGGATCATCTCTAAACATGGCTTTTTCCGGCGACACTGGATAGTTTACGCCAGCTTCGTCGATCCCGCACTACCCCTGGGCGGTGTTGTGGACTGGAACGTGAAGCATTCTAGCCATCCATACTATAGAAATAATACTTTGTGGCACCGGGGTCTCCATGTGTGTCTCGGCCCCAGCCGGTTCCTGGATCAGGGTCCTTGGCAGGGCGAGGCTTCTCACGGACTCTGATGCCGACCACCCGCGATACTTTTTAATAATTGTTTGCAAGTTGACGGTTCTTGAATTGCCTTCAGGCCCGGTGGCGGATGGTTCCTGAGTGGCGACTTCTAACATGCCACCATCGTCAAATCATTGGCACATTGGTATGTGTCGAGGAGTTAAAATGAGATTAAAAATATATAATAGCGACCATCCGTCATTATTCGCCTCATCCACTCTCACCAACAACTCACTCTTCAACTTCTCCTTACATATAAACCCTGCCAAGAGCCCTCATCAAGGCCTTCCTCACTCAACTCCTCTCAAGCCATCAACACTCCACCATGATCTTCTCTGTTCAACTCCTCACCATCGCCCTCGCAGCCACCGTTGCTGCCCGTCCTGGAGACTGGGACAAAAACAGAAAGCCCGGTCCCAACCCACCAAGCAGATCTACTACTACTACTGCTGTCACCACCACCACCAGAGCCGCCATCACTACAACTACAAACCCACCCCAACCTTCATCACCATCATCCAAATTCTTCCCCTTCTGGCCCTTCCGCGGCCCCAACAACAAATGCTGGAGTGACTTCAAAGACTGCCGTCGAAACCCTGACTCTGGATCTGGAGCATGTGTGTCAAGCTATGCCGCTTGCATCGGAACTCGAGCTAGTTCCCGCATGCCAGCCACATCTATCACCTCAGCTCCAGGAGGAATGCCAACATTCAGCCTGCCACACCCAATTTCGCACCTTGGCAAGCATCACGGTCGCGTGAGGAAGTGTAACGAGGCTTATTGGGCTTGTCGTGCGCAGTCTGGAGCGAAGCAGTCGAACTGCACTTCGGATCTCTCTACTTGTCTGGCAAACATTGGTAGCTCGGCTACTTCCACTGGCGTGCCTCCCAGCTCTACTGGTTCGGCTACTGTTTCGACGACTAGCACTACGGTCGCTGCTAATCCTACCGGTCAAGACGACGACGACGACGATGATGATGACGATGACTCGTCCCCTTCCGACGCCACTAACTAAGTGTCTTGACAAGTCGATGCACCCTGCCATGCATGGCTCAGGGCTGATGGGCATCGGGAAAAGGCCTTGGTTTCGCTTTCTTTCTGGCAACTCAATTTTCTGTCCAGTACCTCGTTGGCTATTTCCTAGTCAATTTGCTGCTCTTTGGCGTTAAAGGTGGTGTTCCGTCTGGGAAGGATTGCTGGAGTTTGTGTCTCTGCTTATGCTTTCGTCATCTTCCTGTCGGTCATACTGATCTTTACTTCAATGCTGATACATCTCATCATTTTAAGGCTTGTTTGGGCTTGTTCTATACTTTATAGGTTGTTGAATATATTTCTAGACCGTATCCCTTACCATACTGCATAACACATTGCTCCGTGACACTATGCACAAACATAATTGTCACATAACTTAAGACGAAACTGAAGCCTCTGAAAATCTTCAAGCTTCATGAAGCGAACCAACAACCTCTGCCAATCCCTTACGCAGACAGACTTGGTTCTGTAGACATCAGTTACCCTGCCGCGTGCCCGCTGTGATCGAGGGGGGTCAAGGACCGCCAGCACGACCAGACTTGTCCCAGTATTCATCTCCCTGCGAGCGACAGGTTCCAATGACACAGTAGTATCCACCGCCGCGGTTCTGCTCGTTAGGGGAGAAGAGAATATATGGGCCGCGAGCAGTGTACGAACCGCCGCATGAGTTTCGTGCAGTCTCACGAACAGTATCTAGGCAAGATTAGGTCTAGCTGGCACCTATTTTCGTTCATTATGTGTACTTACAAGCCGTGTGCGCTGTGTTGTACCAGATGCACGCCGTTTCTCCCTTGCCAGCATTGCAGGAATAGGAGTTGCCCGTGGTCCAACTTTCCGACACGCTGAAGCCTCCAGAGATCCATGGCACGCCACTGAAATCGGAACTCCATCCGATTGTGAAGGACTTGGACTGCATACTGCCGACCGAGCATGACTCGGCGGTGCCGCAGTTGATGGTTTCCTAATTAAACAAGGACGATCAGCCCAGTTCTAGATAGCTCACAGCTCTATGTGGTTATCTTGTGTATGGATGAGTATTCGAGTAGAGCACTTACCGACAGTTGTTTATGGAGATAATTCTGATGCGGGTCGCCTATAAAAATGTTAGACTGCGGTCGAATACGAGTCAAAACCGCAAACGTACCATCATCGACCAGGTTGGTCGTGGTGTACCAGGAACAAAACTGCCTCTCATCATTCTGGTGCATATCTCGTCTGTGAGCAGAGTGCAACTCATGAGAGAGACCGCGGGCCTCCAGAGCACGGAAAGTAGCCTGCGATTCCTCATCCTTGAAACAGTCCGTGGCGTTACCCTTGGCGCTGTCTGGAGTACCAGGCCACTTCACGTCAGAACACTGGACCAGGGAGTATTTGGCATTGAACGTCTTGGAGCACGAGGGGCCTCCCGAGAACTCGGGCTTTGAGTGGACTTTGTAGCTTGCATCGCCAACGGTAAAGTTTCCATTACCGTCTTTGTCGACATCCGAAAAGTCGATGGGAGTGTCGGCCTCAAGAGTGCTGCCGCAGGATCCAGCAAGTAATGTGCCTTTCTTTAGATCAAGTGCGCTCACAGAAGTAAGACCAGAGTCCTTCTCGAGGCGCCAAACAAGCTGGATGTCGATGGCTGCATTCGCAGCTCCAAAAGCTGCAAGGAAGGAGATGAAGCGCATGGCACAAGTGTCAAGGAAGAAGATTTGATTTGAGTTGTGGCAGTGAGCTCGATATCGATAGAAGAGGGAATGTCTGAAGAACAAGCGGGTGAGTGAGATGCGGATCATTTGAGACTATATAGAAAAGTGAAAGGTGCACGACTAGATACAATCGCAGGCCAGTCAGTCCGACTGCCATGATAGTACTAGGTATCTGCCATCTCACAACACCTTTATCCCGCTGCCTAAAATGTATGCATAACCACGATCCCTCATTCAATCCTCCGATTCCTCCTTCGCAAGTTATCAGGCGAGAGACAAGGGATATGATTCGGTGGTTCAGGGATCTTGGTGCAAGGACCTTTACAGTTGCTGATGAGATGTTGCACAGTCGATATGTGAAACAGGACTGTACATTGACGGTCCGAAACTGGTAACATCATTCTGTCAGGGATATTGGCGATCATCCGAATGATGACCTTGTTCCGCGTGATACAGGTACAGATAGAAATGGCGGCTGATCTGACGTTTCCAATGAAAATGACTGAAATCTCCTCTTCATGTCTCAGCTATATGAGGGACGGCATGCTTGATCACTTTCTAACATGTGACCTAGCAGGACAAGGAACGGCGAGTAAACACTGACAGAAAGATCTTTATCGTTGCTAGGCCATGGGGTAAATAAGGCGAGGAAGCAGTCAGTCGTTGCAAGTTGGGGTCATGGGCCCAGGGTCTCGATCGAACAACAGTAGAATTCCGTGTGACAGTGGTAACTGTTAGGTGAAGATGACGATTCTGTACATGGTAAGCTGATGCCTTCTATGCGCAACAACGGTGACGACATGCTTGAGTAACGACAGTGATGAATTTTAAACGATCAATTTCAGCCCTCTCGATGCAGTAGGTGGCTTCAAGTCGGAAGATTAGAAGCGCAGCGAGTTGCCTCATTAGTCTTGCGTCAGCAGATTCATATAGGATTATCTGATGTCATTGTCAGGCTATGAAAGAGGTGATTATTTGTTGATAGAAGGAGGAGTCTCATAAGATGATTCAGAAATAATTTATCGAGAATTTATAAAGTATTAATAATTCTGATAACATTTTTGCTTAATTCTTAAGTCCATCTCCCTAATATTCGACGTATCCCCTTAATGCTTGGATGTTTTCTGAATCATCACCTTATGCAACGTCGGAGCCTCCGAGCCGCTGTTAAACACGACACGGATCTAGAACCCTTAGTGTACGCATGTGTTGATATAGGGTCGTAAGCAGTCGCAGAGGCTGATGCTTACCTCGTAACAGCCAAGGTTGAATGATGAGCTCATGGCCGACCTACATTTGATCTCACATAAGTAGGACAGTTATTGGAAACACTGGGTACCTAGCCAGCTGTTGCCCAGATGTTCAGCTCACTACCTGCCTAGGTAGATAGAGAACACTCTCAGTGTGCTGAAGGGATAAGGAAGAGCGACGTGAAGGTGGGCGGGGAAGACGGTGATTGGGCAGACGGCCAAACATATTGAAAACTTTCAGAACAGGAAAGCCTTGAGCACATCAGCCAAGCTACCTAGAGATGACAATTGATGATTCGGGTCAATATGAAGCCATCAATCGTCCTAGAAGATGTCACTGTGTCTGCTGACGACGATGGTCTAGTCTTGATTCGATGGTGAATTCCGTGGACCTGATTCGTCTGTGGAAGTCGAAATCCTTCAACGTGGATCGCATCTTTGTGGACCCAGAGAGATGGGAACCGTCCCTAACAGATATATTACATATACCCACCTACATTAGGTAGTAGTCTTGTCAGTTTTCGTCAGTGTTCTTACTCGTTGGCGGACATGACCCTCTCCCCAGCCATTGGTGGATGAGAAGGCGGCATCCGGACGCTCTTTCTATTCAATCCCAAGGTTGGGACATGAGTGTCATCCATGAGGGAGAGGCTTTGATTTTCCCTTCTTCAATCACCATCACCATCATCGAGCTGTTTCTGGTACGCTTAACCGCCTGTTTCATCATGTTCTATTTGTCGTTGAGAGTATGGGCTTGCTAACGGTTGATTGTTTGAAGAACCAACCATACCACCAACCCTGCTGTTTTCGTAAGTCTCATCCGACTCCCAATCATCTTCATTCATGCGACAGAGACACTGACACAAGTCTTTGCGAACGTTAGAAAACCACCTTTCCAAACTTTGTAAGTCATTCACACCCACTGTTGTGCTGTGGCGCAGATGGCCTCTTTGCAGTGGACTGTCAGGCTAATCATCCATCTCTCTAGCAACACAAACCGCAACGTAAGGCCCATCTCTCTTATAGATTCCATTGCCGTTGCGCGTATCGCTAACGCCATCGGCGCAGCATGCCCAAGAAGCAGAGCGTATGTCGCCCACAGCCCATCCTTGCCCTTGTCCCTACCCTACCTTTATCCCGTCGCGGATCATGCATTCTCGACACCTTTCACTGACACTGCTCTAGTCCAGAAAGTCGACCAAGTCGGCCAAGGCCAAGCCGCTGGTAAGTTTCAATTGCCCTTTGGTATATCGTACATGCAGACAGATGCTGACGCTCTTTCTCACAGCCCTTCACCGCCGAAGTAAGAACAGACTCCATCCCCTGCGCTCAAGTATTTGCATAGGTGCTGACTTTGTTTCCGTTAGTACTGCGCCGAAAAGAAGGAGGTGAGTACAACCCCAGTCGCACATTGATCTCCGTAACTGACATGAACCCAGGCTCTCCTCGCCAAGGCCCATGTACGAATCGATACCATTCTTCCTTGAAGTCAATACGCTGACATAGGTATTAATATAGGAGCCGCGGCCGAATCCAAGGTACCTTCATACTCACCCACTCATTTTGCCGTTACTTACCAATGATTCACAGCGACTTCATGCGATGTCAATGGTAAGCAGACTTCCGTTTGCTGGGCCACCATACCAACAAAATGCTAACACCTTAGATAGAAACTCGCCGACGACGCTGCCGTGAGTAACTGATCGCTCACCTTTGTCATAAGATCCGCTACTAATGCTGACCTGTGACTAGATCTGGGCTGTTCGCGCGGAGGTTAGTTTCTGGCCCGGCAGGGATGGCAGGGCAGGTTGCTAACTGTACTAGGAGTGCCTTGAAGCCGAGTCCTCCAAGGGGGGCGTCATGGTACGTTTGTTTACGAACTCCTTTACTCTAATGTGCCTTGCTTATGTAGGTAGAAGAAGGAGCCCGAGGTCAAGGAGGAGCCCGAGGCCTAAATGGCCATGAAACACGTAAGTCAAACGTATCCTACCACGACAAACTACTGAAGTTGAAGGCTAATCGATTGAATGTGATGCTGAAGAAATGGTACCATGGGTAGAACTCTGTGAGTATCCCATCTTTGATTTCTTTGATGTGTCTGGATAACTAACATTGGTAGAAGATAAACAAGAATCGCGGCTGGGCTTGGCCCATTGTCAATTGCCATGTTTCCCTTGACTGAGTCGTGAGGTTTTACAAATGTGTTCTTTGTTATGGTTGAAGCCCAGCCCTCGATGGGATGACTGGGCCAGAAGATTGATGTACATGGATGGAAGATGTCGATGTGAGCGGCTAGATATGCACACACGCACGAGCATCGTCAATACGTTGTTTAATAGCGGGTGACGGTGTATGAAATAGATCACGATTACACCAAGGCGTCTCTTCCTAGCATCAATTTCTGAAGTTTATATATTGGTTTAGAGGCTGAATGACGGCGTGCTACAAGGCAGAATCATAAGCAAGCAATCCTACAGATACCACTGGTGGCCTTATTTCCTCAAACGTATCGTGTTCGTCCAACAACAGTTCATCACGAACCTCCCTGACAAAGTCGATCGAATTCCTCCACCACACGGCTGAGGCTTTTTCAACATACTTTCCGTTCACTTTCTCGACCTCAATCCAGTCTTCTTCCCGAGATAGGTTAACCGGGATCAGCCGCTGGCCTTTGAAATAAAAAGGCCACATTTTCATCCCCTCGGGATGTAGATTGCTGCCCAACAGCTGCACTATCTCTTCGTCTTAGGGTGTAGTCGACCATCCATATGTTAAGCCCGGGAATCACCTCGCTGATAACCACGATCATGTCAATGATTCTCTCTTCGATATCATATCCCCACTCTAGATTGTATTCCAACGCGATATTTCGGATCCCTGCGAAGCCACGGACGGAAGATCCAAGCTTGGTGTCCCAACTGAATTCGGACCAGCCGATTGTCCATAGGTTCTGAGGTTGGAAGATAAAGAGGTCTTTATGGGGGAACACAGTAAAGAAATATGGTTTCCCATTGTGATGCGTGAAGTAGCTTGTTTCTGGGCTATCCATCCCCTTCTCCATTAACTCGGAGCTTGAGTGATTGCCGTCTTCCAATAAAGACTTCCACTTCTGGTAATGAAAGTTGCGCTTCATAACGAGACTGGACTCTTTACAAGCATTCCATAATCCCCCGTCGATGAGATATGTGGAAGGATTGTCGCGGTTCCGGGTAACCGATAACTTGTTGCTTTGTGGAGCGGCAAGACGTAGACCGCCGTGCTGCTGGTTAAAGACGTCAATGTTCCTGTCAACACCATCGTCCGTCTCTGTATTATAGAGTTTGAATACGTGTACACCTGGGACAGCAGGTCGAAGAGCGAAATTCCAGATCATATCCCTTAGCTCCCAGGGGAGGTCGGGAAAGCGATGAAACCTGCCGACCATACCGGGGTCTTGGAGAGAGGATAGAAGGATTGTTGATGATGATGGGAGGATGTTAGAATGAGAAAAAGAAGAGAGTTTGTCTGTTTACTTCGGGCAACTTGTCTTCTTATAATCCTGTTCACTGGTAAATGCTAAATAAAGTTCCCTGCCGGTTGAGTCACAGAAGTTTGACTAATGGAGGGCTGAACCTTAGACTCCACGATATTGGACATAATGAAGAAACAAACGTGACTCTAGAACGGTAAAGGAGATCTAACTCTTAAAAATTATTAGTAAATTTGAAACATTTTTCACAACTAAACACCTCCCGCTTCGCTGGCAGCTCATTACCCCCTACTGCATTACCTTGTTTAATGGTGCTATCCTATGATTTCTGTTGAATCTTATGCCCGCTCAAAATTATGGAGGCCGACTCTATCCAGGCTCGATTACTTCCTTCCCAACCCATCCCAACTGGAACTGGCTGGAAACAAGTACACCAGTGGCATGCTTTGCAAGGCTTGGGTATGATTGGGTCGTTGTACTCGAGTCTTGGCTCTGCCAGCCTGTCTTTAGATGTTGTCAGCCAGGAGTTGTGTTCCTTGAAGTAGCGTCAGGTCATGTTGCGACCTAAGGCATGATACCAAATGTGGCTAGCGAGCCGGGCCATAGGTTTCGCTTGCATCGCGAGTATGGAGACCGGCGACCAGGATCTGGATCCCAGGACGCTCGGAGAGGTCATGGCATTGTCTGTTGGCGATTCCATCTATTCCCTATCCACACTGTTCTCGGACCCTCACACAGAACCACAAACTGTTCTCTCTGACAACATCTCTGACACCAAAGGCACCTGCATCGTCCATACATTTGGAAACCTGGGGAAGTACGGCATCTCTCTCCTCATTCCACCGCCGGAGCTCAAGATAAGGAAACTGGATTACGGCCAGTGGAATGTCATCAATCACGGCGTATGGGATAGCACCACGGCCGACTCATTCGGGGAGATATCCCTCCACTTGTTTCTCACCGAATACCGAGTCCCCTACACCACCGACCATCATGGCAATCGAGATATCCAGGCTTCTTTTCAGGAGGCTGCAGTATTTTTCTACGGTGGAAAAAACTTGGATAGGTAATATTGACATTCTCAAGACCCTAGGCCGAAGGTCCCACGTCCTGCTCAGGGTTCCTAAGCTCTGCAAACATGACGTCGTGGGATCCAAGGGAAGGCCACCTCTCAAACGGCAGGAGGAGTCCAAGAGGAGTCTTTCGCTAAGGATACTTCCTGTGTCGACAGCTGGTGCGAGCTTATGGATAAGCCGGACCGTCCTGTGCATGTACGCAGCCGCGGAAACTAGCTTGGATGTCTCTCAGCAACTTCCATCAGTGTTCAGCTAGGTTACAGGGTCGTGTTATTGTCTGACAATGAATGTCCTCAATGTTGTTCTAAAGACGGAAATTTTTATGGGAGAACGATTGGTAGAAGTGGGAGATGTTGTTATATGGTAAGAATGACGGTTAACGTCGTCGGATCGGGCTCGATACCAGACCCCTAATCCTCCGAGGGAAAGTTGCGGAGCGTGGCGTTAACCACATCGTCTGCAGAACGGCAAAATATGAGCTTGGGCTCCTTGGCTGAAACATTTCCTTGCTTCCTCTCGACAATGTAGTTAACGCAAATAGCCACAACCGACTCGAAAAGCTCCGTGAACTCGACATGGCCGCGTGTACACCATCCAACTATGATACCACTCCATTTCCTTTCCGCCAATAACTTTCTCAAATCTTCAAGGTTGGCGCCGTTAACATCTAGATCGAAGCCGACGTTTGAGAAACGGGATGTGGTCGAGGAGGGGACTTTGGTGGGGTCCCATTGTTGCTCTAGAACTTCAGTGATGCTGTGGCCAACGAGGTGGCGGGCAAGGGAGATTGTGAGGACTGGGATAGTATCTGAGGATGCCATGATACAAAGTGGTTTGTTGCAGGCGTAATATTATTGATGGTAGTTCCGAGTGAAGGCAGTGTTAGAAATGTGTGTGCCAAGTCTGATAGTGTTCAAGTTGATGCATTAAACACACTCCTCCAGTGTTCGAGCCTTGTCTAAATATAAATATGCAGTCTTGATATTAGAAATAATAACGTTATATGCTCTGTAAACGAATAATTACAAATCATACAAACAGTGTTCAAGACACCGAGGTTTCTCAAGATGCCGAGGCTTGTGCAAGAACCCGAGCAGCAATCTAAAGAGCCCGATGACAAGATGAACATCCAATTCCATCAGAAATCCACCATCATTTCGCGTAAAAACATCGTCTCTTCAAATCCTGTGGTGGAAAGGCAAGCTATGCGAGAGTGTCAACGTCATCGATGATGAGCGTTACATCTGCTTCGCACCCACACCACACTTCCAGCCACCCACACTACCACATGAACCCGTGTACGGTACTCCTATGCCCCAACTCTCTAAGCAGCACAGGCAAGGCTGAAAACACCAGCAATAATGCCGCCAACTGCAGGGATCCCACTGAGGACATCCTTCAAAGCCCCAGAAATGACGGCTGGGCAATTAAAGTCGCTTGATCCCTTGCATTCCACAGACAATCTGTAATCCAGCTGGGCCGTATTACTTCCATCGTCTTTGTTAAGGACAACCTGCTGGAAGTTGACACCCTTGGTGACAGGAAGGACCTGTGTCTCGCAGCTGGGCTGCCCCTGGCTGGTGCACAGGGGATTGTCCTCGATGCTGACTTTGATACTGCTAACGTCGGCAGTCACAGTAAGTGAAGTTGTAAGGACATTTATCATGTAGTCTCGTTCATCAAGACTGTCGTAGTTTCCACTTCCACTAATAGACCAGGTGCACTCGAGCTTGTCACCAAAGTCCTCAAACTGGACGACGAAAGGGCCGTTGTTGACGGTCGTTCCGGAATCGCAACCAAACTGGGAGCATACTTGGCGGAGTGCGTCGCCAACAATCTTGGCTCCGTCGCCAGTGCTCAGGGGAATCAGGCTGCTGCCGACGGTGAGTTGAGCCGTTAGGTCTCGCTTGAAGAGGTTGGGTATGCTGGCTGCATTTACGGCCCCGAGGAGAATGGGGAAGAGAATGGCGTATGAGAGCATAGTGGATATGTTGAATTGATTATAGGATGTATCAAAGAAGAGATCTGTTGTTAAGATGATAGAATGCTGAACTGATTGATGCTGAAATCTCAAGTGCCAGCCAGCTTCATTTTATCTTCCCTGAGCGAAGTTGACAGTAGCTATGAGAATCCATGATTTGCATTTTCCAACTAAAAATAGCCATTGTATCCGAAATCATCTGTACGAACAAGTTACGGACGATTCGTTGCCCGAGGAGATGTTCAACGATGCCCTAAAGCATAGCCTAGCACGAATTTGTCAACCAAGCAGACTCTTCCGATTCCCATACAACGGAGGGAGCCATTCCCTATCCATGGTCCAAAGCTTACTTCAGCACTAACAGGACCAGCCGTACTGTAGCACGGGGTCGTAAAAAAAAGTTAAGACACGAAGTCAATTATCTCTAATTTCTAACGTAAAAAGCTCCTTAAATAAAATATAATAAAAATATTAGAGATAACTATCTAAACTATCTAAAGATTTATATTATTATTTCTTACTTTTATCTCTTATTTTGCTTATAGTTAGGCTATAAACTGAGTAATCTTTATTGAGCGCAACCGTCCTAGTGTCTCAAGTTTTTTTACGACCGCGTGTGTAGGTAGTCAACTCAGTCGCACATGATACCCTTGGCTCAATGCTTAGCTTCGGGAGGACGAGGAGTGTCCAACCCTAAATTCACGAGTTCACGCGATAACCACATTTCCTCGGAAACGTCTTAAACTCGAATTACAAATTATTAACCAACAGAATCCTCTCAAACTATCTTCCCGCACAGGTCCGACAAACAGACCTGCTTCCCATCCTCTGCCTGCCGCAACCTGGTGTTGCGCACGTATGGTCCTGGCAGACTCCCCCCTGAGTTGCCAAGCTTACACAATCGGGGAAAGCGCAAATGTGATCGAGGCAGTACAAGGATCGACGGCCATACCTGCCACTCTCACACCCCTCGACTTGACACTCGCCATGTTCCTTGCATCTTCCAAGCAAAGTTGCCAGGGAGACACATCCTGCAACATCACATGCATGATCATCGCAGAACGCTGGGCCAGTCCTAGCTTTGCTGCAGCCATCTTTCAGACAGATGTGGACATCGCAGAATCCAGCTCGGTAGCCTCGCGGGCATCTCTGATCATCGATCGTGATCCATCCATTTCCTCTCTGGATACATTTGGAGTTGAGACACTTGCAAAAGTCACAATAGCTGGACAACGAATCGCGAAGTGTCACCGCGTAGCTGCAGGTCTTTTCTTGGCAAGTGACTGTTCGCCGTCAAGTTGGGGGGGGTTTATGGGATAAAAGAAGGGCTTTGAAACTCACTTTTTAACCATTAGGCTTAGCCTTAGCGTAGGCGCAGATGTTTAAAGGCTGGGTTTTTGTATTAAAGTCAGAGGTCTTCAAGAGATGTACGCTGAATGTGAGAATTGGTGTGGGAGCCTTGTCCACTTTATAGGCAGCTAGGTACTAAAAGCACTGCTTTCAACCTGACGCCTTATCTTCCTGTTCCCCAATGAATTGATTGCTTTCGAAGAGAGTGTGTGTATCCTTGATAACCTTGCAGTCCGGGCTGAGATATGATAGGATAAGACGGGTGTCGAAAGTGTCAAACCATGTCGTGCGCATATGGGGTGTAGCCTTCAGGTACATGATTGGCGTTCGCGTGGCAATACACAAAGCAGGCTATGAAAGTGCACCAACAAAGGGAAGGACTTGTGACCATCCGCAGACCTACGTGGCATCATGGGACGAAGATGGCCCGGCAATTGTGTATTTCTCTTTCAGCTTCTACCGTTTGCCCGACTAACGTGCAAGGGAGTGGCTGAGTAACGATAATTTGAAGGTAGTAAAATCACCCTAAACTAGGTATGTATCTGATATCAGGCTGAGAATAAAACCGCGGCCAAGAAACAGTCCATAACTCTTGCGCCAAGCTCCAATACTTGATCTATAACCTCTTCTCTACTTCCTTCTTCAAATCCGCATTAAAACTCTCCCAATTATCCAAAGACTTCTTGCTAAAGCTGCGCCCTGGTGCCATAAGAAACGCCAAAAGGCCAGTAAAATCTTCCTTCTGCCTAAACGTTGTGCCGCCTGGAGTCTTGGAGCTTGGCTGCCATGTAAACTCGTGTTTACCGGAGAATATGGGCCACAGATTTCCGTGCCATTCAAAGGCGTCTGGCGAGTTTTGCTGTGATGGGTCAGTGGTAGTTGTGAGCCATACTCGATTCGCGTACCAAGAGAGCTGGTGAGAACTTCATAGTCCCCAGGTCCACTTTGAGTTTTTCCTTTGGTTGTAGCTCATCTGGCCTTTTTAATGAGTTTGATGACTCGACCTTCCATCCATTCCATTCTTTGTATCGTGAAAAGTCCAGGAACTGGTCTGTTTAGTATTCTCCTGGCCAAGAGGGCACTTCCGCTTACAACCGATCTGACAGTCTCGGGTGATGCCTGGATTTCAATCTCGGCGATCATAGTCTGAGTTTGGCCCATTTTGAAGATTCTTTATATACAAATGAGATGAGAATTAGAGAACCCGATGCTGGGTACCGAACCTGACCACATGTTGATATCTCCCCGCCTTTATACATGGCCCTCTCTCAAGATGTAAGACGGTGGCTTATGCAGCCGGAGCATAAATCAAGCCGAAAAAACGCCACCGAACTATCTGATTGGCTTACGCACGCCATCGAGAACTGGTTGTTCCGCTCCACTGGCTCTATTTCTAACATCCCTGGCTCACAATGCGCTGTAAGCTGAACAACACCCAGAGACACCACGCTGGACGAATAGCATTTATTTGCAGGCCGGCTTTGTCGGGAGTTGCTGACCACGGATTCTAGCTGGGGAGCTCGAGTAGCTTGCTCTCAATCTGCAATAATACCACATGCTCTCGGCCGAGATGAGTGATGGGGAACTGGCTGCTTAAACGTCATGCCTCCACGCGTCAGTCTCAAGCCGCGTTGCACATGCATTTCCCGCTCGATAGCGGCAGAATTATCACTGACGAGAACCCCAAGTCCAAGCTGACAGACACCCCTCCTCTATTGTACAGGGTCCAGATGGCGCTGGATGACTGTATTTGTTGAAGGGCGCCTTGGGGCCAACCGTCTGGGCGCGCCTTCGGCCCTGAATGAATCCAAACTAGGTACTGATAATTGACATTACCGGAAACATCAACCTAGCTGTCAGTCATGAATCGCAGGCCTGCCATTCGATACCCCCTGCTCATCTTCATGGTGTCTCTCCCAAACCTTGTCTTTCAACCAATCACATCATATCCGGTATGGTGTAGTGGCTAACATTTCGCGCTCTCATAACCTGAGGGAATAGTACCGCGGAGCCCAGGGTTCGATTCCCTGTACCGGAGTTTCTTTTTGTCCTTCTGCCTCATCAAATCGTCTCAACATTCTCATGATGGCAGAGCAGTCGTCCTTTGTGCCATGTCGAAAACGGGCGAAACGGCCAATGGTGACTGCCAACCTCTTTTTGCCCGCTTGACCTTCCATCCAGGACTGGGTAGAACCATCTCGATCTGGCTCCAGGCCGTTCCTTCCTGCCCTGCCTCACAGAAAAACATGGTGGACCCTACGCCTTATGATGATGATGGCCCACGGTAAACACGGAGCTGGACTTTTCACGTCAACACCACGAGATCACTCTCTCTTCACCCTGATCGATCGACCATTCATTCAACCCGCAAAATGGTCGGCACCAAGAGAACTCTCGCCGACATTCTGGACACCGAGGATATCGAAGACATCCCTCTCCTTCGCATCCGCCGTCCCCGTATCAATCCCGATGCATACCCTCCTTCGACGGAGCCCTTGAGTCCGTCCCCTCAATTGCTACAGCAGCAGCCGCTTCTCGCGCTCGCGACAACGTCACTCTAACTTTGCGACAGGCCAAGATGAAATCACCGCCCGCGTGAACGAGTTCAACGACCTGCGCCTCAACAACCTCCCCCTCAATCTCATGACGCCCGAGTTCAAGCGCTACATCTTCTGGCACTCAAACTACCGCCTTGAACGCGCCAAACGGGATGGTGCCACCCTCGCCGACATCTCCATCGGTCAAGAATGCCTCCCAACATGGCCTACCCATACTTGGGATCCTCACGAGGAATCTCTTCACCAGAACATCCAGTCCCGCCTCTTGACTCACGAAGCCTCCAACCATGCCAGCATTCTCATACGGCAAGACATCATTTGGAAGTCGAACAGGAAGCTCGATGAAGCAAGGGCCTTGGGTCACCAATTGGAGGACATTCGCATTAGCGAGGGTTTGCTGCCTGTCTAGGGAACCGCAGCACATGATGTCTCCATGACATTGTACTCTAATGAGGACGATGAACGAACAAACAGCCCACAATCGGAAGAAAGTAACGAAGATCCCTTCTTTTTTGGCACCCCCGATACCCCAGGTACCTTCGCTCGAAGCGGATCTTCCGTCACTACGAATGCGCTCCCATCTGACCCTCTGGGTCCTGACACTGGTTCCGGCTCCGATACTGACGTGGACACGGATTCTAGCGACTCGGACGGTTTCGATGATCAAGTCTCTGTTGACGATTACCTCTCGGATCGACCTTACTACTCGGAGTACGACGAGGAACTCAATGTTCTCCATGGTGCCCAGATTGCCGGCCTCTCCTCCTTGCATTCTCGCATTGATCTCGAAGTCCTGCTAGCCGAGGATGAAGATGAGGTTGAGGACTTGCCAGAGATGCAAATGGCTATCGACAGGGGATCTTTTGAGCACCATTTCGGAACTGATGGTGCTGTCGACATCGAGCTTGATGGCGCCCGGCTCCGCTGCACTGGAGATCTGTTTGATCCCAATGAGACTGCGAGTTCGTCTTCAGATGAGGATGAGGACGAAGGTATGGATGTCTTGATCTATGAATAAGGCTTCAGATCGCGGAGGAACGGGGAGATTGCTTAGACGAGAGAATGGCGTACTGAATGGTGGGCCAAGACCTTTCAGGCTTTCGTTTCAGAATTGTGTGTAATGATAGCCATCAGCCAGCGTATTGTCGCATTTTGGGTTTCACTTCTTCTGAATTCCCGATACTAGGTTGACTAATGAAGAGGTTGCATGCAGTTCCTTGAATATGCCCCTGCTGACGTCTTCTCAGGCCTCGGGAGATGTCACAGAGGCTAATGTAACGTTTTCCGAAACAAACTCTCAAGCTACATGCACCCCAGGCTCATTCTGACGCCATCACCTCTTGCAAACGTTAACGGCCCTGATTTTATCTTAAACCTAAACGCGGGGATGGGTGTCACCAGTTCCACATGACGTCTTCCGTCGCAGCTCTCCAAAGATGAGTGCCTGGTCTTTCCAGATATCGTGATGGTGTTCATCTTGTATAGCTATGAAATATGCTGAATAGCATCGGTCACAAAAGGAGTAGATATAGGACCAAAGAGCTATATGCTTCAAGATGTTCATTATGAAAAGCTGACACATGCCGTGTATCAAAGCGCCAGCCCACCATCTATATCCATAACCCAACACCAGAACAATGCAATCCTAAGTCATAACATCCAACTCCAGTTTGTCAAGAGATATCCCGTTGACATCAGCCACAATGCCAGCAACAGTCTCAGGCATCGCCCACAACACTTTATACAAAGGACAATCCAACCCAGCACTACACCGATGCTCCCTATCCTCACTAACCCTCTTGATCCGATCTTCCAGAGTCGATATCGTGTGAATCTTGAAGGGTTGTACAGACGGCCAGAGTTTGTGTGTTTCCAGACATCGAAAGTATGCGGCGATGCGTGTTTCGGTCGTGCAGAGTGAATCGAGAACATCACTTGAACAGCGTCGGCAGCGGTCATCTCTCACATCTCGGGAAGGTAGACGGCCGCATTTCATGCAGAGCTTTTCCTCGGTTGTGTAGCTCTTTTCGTAACTTCCTAATGTGCGCTCGTTCCACTGGATTGCGAGGTGGATTTGATCCAACACTCTCGAAATCTCACCAGCCAGGGCATCTACTCGTTTGTCAGTTTCATGTCCACAGCTCAAACATGGATGAGAACAAACCTTTTATCTCAAAGGGTAAGATGGCAGTCATCTCGTGCTTAGACCACTCAGAGTCCAAAATCCAAATTCAAATGCGGCACAGCCCCCTTTGACACAGTCGAAATGGAATCAGTCGATCTGAAAAAGTACGCAGCCGTGAGAAGCAATCCAATATCCTTAGGATCAGAAACATTTTCGATTCCAGAAAGCCAAGTAGAAATCCAAGGTCGCAAAGCAACGTTGCAACTATACTTGTCGCTCTGCCTCGCCACAGCAGCCAAAAGAGCAGGCTTAAGACACGAAAAACTTGTCGTTGTACTTGAAATGAAGAATAGAGAGGATAATCTCCATAGCCTCTGGATCGTCTTCTTGAAGTGTAATCTCGGGGCACTCTCCTTGTCGAACAGCGGCTCCTTCTTTAAAGTTTGATCCAAAGAGTGATTCAAAGTATGGTGAGGCGACGCGTAGGATTGTGGTTGAGACGAGACATTTCATGGATGGTTTTGTTCGGTGGTGGACCACGAGGATGGCATCGCCGTTTGGATATAGTTGTAGCATTGTTGTTGGTTCGTGGGTTTCTTTGCGTAGACTTTGTATTTCGACAAACTGACCATCCATCGCAACAAAAAAGTTTCAAGAAGTAAATAATGACGGAGAGAAATGAAGAGTCAGTTGACAAAGGAAAATCCCCACAAGGAAATAAACACCAGCACACCCTTATTATGTAGCCCCAAACCTCGGCTCACCTTCGTCTCCATCCCACAAGCTGGATCCATGATGCGTTCCCAGGGCGGTAATTGGCGCCGAGAATTTTTACCAAACAAAGAGTCATGTTCTTAAAGGAGCGGTCAACTGACGTCCCCCATGACTCGGCCGTTCGGAAACGGGCGCAAGGCAAGTGTCACGTCCTTGTTGTGTGTGGCTGGAGACGAGGCGTGAAGGTTTCCGGCTAAAGGTGGAGGCTCTGCCCCAGCTGAGAGGGTGGCGGACCAAAGGGTCCAAGGTTTTTGTGTTTTTATTTTTAATGACTCGTCTTTTTCTTGATGTGGAACTTTGGTTTGGCTGTTTTTGAAACGTTGGTTCCGGTTCGTTGGGATTTTTGGTCTATCACGCGGGTTAGAGTCAAAGGCGGTATGGGGTTTTAGTGTATGAGCGGTCTGTTGCGAATATTCTCGGGGATTTTATGCGCTAACGCATCCGATCAGATAATCAGTAATGAGATCAGATCCCGCAGAGCCTCTCCTATATCGGCCAGCCTCAAACTCCAAGAGGTTGCCCGTTGCTTATTACCGTCAATGATGCGATGAACTAGTGGGAAAACCAAGGCGACTCTTCGGATATCTCAAGCCCTCTTATCCTCATTGTAGATCTATGTTAATTTCTATCTCTTGAGATAGTGAAGCGATGGCGTGATGGCACCAATACTACGCACCCTGGAACAGACCCACGGTTTTGATCTCTATCAGGATATAGAAAGAGTCCAACGTGTGACAATACCCCTGCTTCTTATGAAGATGCTCATCGGGCCGAGACAAAAACTCCACTAGAAACGCTGATGCAATTTCTATGTTGAAGATGCGAGAATGGGGGTTGATAAGAATGCCATGCTCATGGGCGAGGGTGAAGACTTTGATATAAAACGGGGCATTTCTTCGTCAATTGTTTGAGAAGATGATCCAAAGCAGCATCAATACTATTCTCTCACTTTCTGTTCACAGAATATCCAAAATGGCTGAGCCGCAGGCTGTTGGCCTTTATCAAAAGGCTCATGATATCTTTCGTGGCACCTACGTCCAGGCCGTACTGCTAGGTCTCATCAGCTTTACTCAGCCTGGCATATGGAACGCTATGAACAGTGAGTCGTCACCATTCCTTTGGAAGCTTGTACGCTAACGAGGAATTGTTGTCAGGTCTTGGAGCCGGTGGACAGGCAGAACCATATGTCGTCAACGCCGCCAATGTCATTACCTTTGTGTAAGTCCGATCCCATTGGATACCAGACCCTTGAGTCATATCTAATACATACACATAGGGTCATGTTCATCCTATCTCCTCTAGCTAGTATCGTCGGCAACATCATCGGCCTACACTGGGTCGTCGTGTTTGGGACCATTGGCTACGTGCCGTACTCGGCAGCACTATACGTCAACTCCACGAACGGAACGCAGTGGTTTCTCATCTTTGGAGCCGTAACTTGTGGTCTCTCGGTAATTATACCCGTGTTCAATAATTACCACTTTCATCTAACGTACCGCAGGCTACTGCGTTGTGGACTGGCGAAGCGGCCATGGCAGTCGGATACCCTGAAATTCGACGAAGAGGTATCTGCAGTAAGTCCCGATACATCTCAATATCTTGAATCGACCTAACATTGTGTTCTAGTCGGGATATGGCTTGCACTTGGAAAACTCGGGTCCATCATCGCCTCCGCAATCCAACTCGGCCTAAACAAAGACAGCTCCTCCAAAGGCGCCATCTCCACCAAAACCTACCTCGTCCTCATCGCAATCCAATGTCTAGGTCTTCCGCTTGCTCTTCTTCTTGCACCAGCACACAAGCTCGTTCGTTCTGATGGAAAGAAGCCAACATTTGGTTCGACGAATCGTTCGTTCAAGGCCCAGGTTCGAGGCTATCTTGCCCAGTTCCGTCGTCGGGAGGTTCTTCTCTTGATTCCGGCTTTTATCACGGCTCAGTGGGGAGTCACATACCAGGGGAACTATCTCGCTGCTTACTTCACGGTGAGAGCACGTACACTTGCCGGATTTCTTGTGGCTATCGTTGGTGCCATCGTCAATGTCATTGCTGGCTGGTGGCTGGACACAAAGCACCTAAAGAGGTCGGCTCAGGCCCGGAGCATGTGGTACTTTCTCTTAGCTCTATTTACTCTTGTCTGGATCTGGAATCTTGTCATTCAAACACGGTGGGCCAAGGAGAATCCTGGGGACATCGACTGGAGCAGCCGTAATTTCAGAGTGGGCGTTGCGATTTTCATTCTCTACAGGTGAGTACCCAGACTGAATCCTCTCCTAAAAGTACCCCAGCGCTAACTGTAGCAGGATTGCATACGAAACTGTAGGCCTCTGGTTGTACTGGGGCCTCGGAACGTTCGACACCGACTTGGATGCCATCACCCTCTCGATGGCGGTCTTGCGAGGCGGCGAATCCCTTGGCTCGGCGTTAGCGTATGCGGTTGGCTCAGTTCGAAGCGCATCGCTCATGACCAATCTCATTGTTGCCACTGTTGTCTTTTATGCTGGTGTGCCGTTTACAAGTTGGGCAGCTCACTTGATCGAAGATCGCGATGTGGTGGAAGGAGGTGATAGCAGTGAGAACGAAGGGGGCGCTTCTAGCTCACAAGATACGGAGGATCAGGCTGTTGAACGTGTGACTACAAGGTTCAGTGTTAAGAACTGAGCCTATGGTTGTTTCACGGGGGAGAGTTACTCGAGCATCGAACGAGTGTCGGCTTTCCGGAGGGCTGGCTGCATCTGTCCCTTCTCTTGGACGAGATTCTTGTTCAAATTTAGACTTTCAGTGCCACATATCAATTAAACCCGTTGCCCATTTCGCAACTAGAATTTCCGAGAAGTCATTGTTGATGCCAAGCAGTAAGAGTATGGCGATCCATGAAGGCGCCAACAAGCGGATGTACGTTGAACCGAAACCGTCAGATCAAATCTCACAAATCTCTACGAACCCTTCCCTCATCCTGTCACTATCAGCAGTCATGGCAGTTAGACTAGCATCCCCGTTCCGTGGCCCACTGCGTGTGCTGTATACGCGGATGCGCCCTGTTCATCAGTGTAGAAGATTCCACGAACGAAAGGCCGACTTCGTTACCCTTGACGCCAATGGGTCCCTCGAAACACGCAAGCTCCATGTCATCACTGGGGATCCCCACGAAGCCTACGTTATAGTCGATCAGGACGTTGGCTTCGCCATGAGATCAGCTATTGTGAAGCAGACTAGGTCATCTCTTGCTTCTGACGCAGAAAAGATCCCCTTGGCATTCCACCACGAGTCGCGGCATTTCGCTCACGGTGCGTGCTAAATGCCCATACATATATGAACGCAATTGACAACATTTCTAGATTTAGCACCCTACCCACGAATTATCCTTGAGCATGACCTTCCACATCAGAGCCCGGGCAACACAAGCCCAGCCACCCTCTGGCTCTGGGGGGCGACTCACTCCATCACCCTGGATGGAACCACTGATGGTGAGTTCTTGACCAGGAAGCAAAGAGATGATACTAAATTACAAGTAGCCGAGTTTGAGGAGGCTTCCCGAGAAAGCCATAAGAGGCTGGAGGGCGCCGCAGAATTGTTGAAGCATAAATGATGGGCGGAGGGAGATGTTTAACGTGGCCGGGTCTTGCTTTTGATGAAACGATGAAAGATCCAGTCTTGTATACTACATATTAGGGTAACCTCCCAGACTGTACAATAAGCCACTCCATGTCTTCTACTCTTACACGTTCATCAGATATCGCTCATGAAGCACTAAGCTTTCCCTCGGACTCCTTACTCTTATCGCCCAAGGCCTGGGAGATGCCCCGATAATAATTCCCCAGATCCTCCGGCGTCCACCGTCTCGTAGCCACAAACACATGAGCATCAGAAAGCTCCTCATTGAACTCCGTCTCACTCTTATCAGCCGGTCTCGTCCGCAGCTGGTGCCTATTCATCTTGAGAAACATATCCGCCGCATAAAGGGCAGTACGTTTATTGCCGTCCTGATATGAATGGTCGAGGGCAATCTTTTCCGCAAGAACGCCAGCCAGCACAAACAAATTCTTCTGTCCGCAGTGCTCGTGGTTCACTGGCGAATTGACGGCAGATTCCAACATGGCTGGTTGGGTTGGTGATGCTTTCGCAATGTGACGCATGTGCAGCCTTTTAACTTGGGCCGTGGTAAGGAAACGGTAGGCAGTTGAAGACATGTTATGTAAGAGCTCAAGGCCTAATTGAGGTGCCTTGTCAATTGGAAATTCTAGGATCAATGGGCATCTCATCAAGTGTTCCTGAGACGAGGCATTTCAAGGATTAGCCCATGACCAATCAGTCAGCACGGAAAGAATGGGGTTTAGGCAGCAACTATAGGTGCTACTTGTAGCATTGAACCATGGATTTGGATGGGTAGTTATTGAACGAAGAAAGAAAATAATTCTAACATTTGACTGAGTTTGGGTTCAATACTTCTTTACAACTTGTCAAACCCCGAAGCTTTCCGCGAAAAAGTCACACAGTACATTTCTATGCTACTTAAGGATGAATTAAATGCGAAATTCAACCCCTACAGCAATTTTTAGTTCATATCTGATTCAACTCGGAGCTAATGAGGTGTGATCGTAACAAAAACCCATGTCATGACCTACCCGAGAGTTGGCTCTGAAGGGTGCACGTGACCCTCATTGCAATTCCGTGGCTCCGCATTGGGCGGGGGAAAATAGCCCCACCAAGATTTTTGTGAAGCTTCGATTTTTGGAGGGGCAAAGTCAATATTCAGCGTCAAGACGATTTGACACCCCGGCCTGACTCATCGCAAGAGCCTCGACAGAGCCATACGACTTGTCGCTTCTCTCTCAATAGTCTCTTTGACCTCCCAAACCGACGAAAAGAACAATCTCAACCCCCAAACCCTCACCATGGCAACCGCCACCATGACCGTGACTGCGGTCCACACAAAGAAGAAGCCCGACCTGGCACCAGAGAGCGAGCGCTTCCTGCGATGTTGCGCCGATGTCGCCAACGCCCTCATCGAAGACCATGAAGCCTCCAAGGCCGGGCGCACAACCCGCGACATCAATCTCAACTCTCTGCGCAACAAGCTCGCCAAGAAGCACAAGCTCATGAACATTCCTCCCTTGACCGCCATCATCGCCTCTATTCCCGAGCATTACAAGAAGTATATCCTGCCGAAACTCATCGCGAAGCCTATTCGGACGTCTTCTGGAATTGCGGTCGTTGCTGTCATGTGCAAGCCCCATCGATGCCCTCATATCGCTTATACTGGCAACATCTGCGTCTACTGCCCTGGTGGACCGGACTCCGATTTCGAATACAGTACACAGTCATATACGGGATATGAGCCAACGTCGATGCGAGCCATTCGTGCGCGATACGATCCTTTTGAGCAGGCGCGAGGACGAGTCGATCAGCTCAAGTCCCTGGGTCACTCGGTCGACAAGGTCGAATATATCATTATGGGAGGCACCTTCATGTCATTGCCCGAGTCATACCGTAACGAATTTATCGCACAACTTCACAATGCGCTAAGCGGATACCAAACAACCAATGTGGACGAAGCTGTAGAGGCTGGAGAGATGAGCAACATCAAGTGTGTCGGTATTACAATTGAGACACGACCCGACTATTGCCTACAGCCTCATCTTTCCGATATGCTGCGATACGGCTGCACAAGATTGGAGGTTGGAGTTCAGTCGCTTTACGAAGATGTAGCACGAGACACAAACCGAGGACACACAGTTGCAGCTGTTGCAGAGACATTTTGCCTTGCCAAGGATGCTGGATACAAGGTCGTCAGTCACATGATGCCCGACCTGCCCAACGTGGGCATGGAACGAGACATTGACCAATTCCGAGAGTACTTCGAGAACCCTGCCTTCAGAACGGATGGCCTCAAGATCTACCCGACCCTTGTCATCCGAGGCACAGGCCTTTACGAGCTGTGGCGGACGGGGCGGTACCAGAACTACACACCAAATGGCCTGATCGATCTGGTTGCCAGGATCTTGGCACTGATCCCACCCTGGACTCGCATCTACCGGGTGCAGCGGGATATCCCCATGCCCCTGGTCACTTCTGGAGTCGAGAATGGTAACTTGCGTGAGTTGGCTTTGGCTAGGATGAAGGATTTTGGAACGACTTGTCGAGATGTAAGGACGAGAGAGGTTGGTGTCAATGAGATCAAGAACAAGATTCGACCTAATCAGATTGAACTTGTTCGAAGAGACTATGTCGCCAATGGTGGTTGGGAAACATTCCTTGCCTATGAGGACCCCAAGCAGGATATCCTTGTTGCCCTTCTGCGGTTGCGAAAGTGTACAGAAAAGTACACTTACAGGGAAGAGCTCATCGGGCAGCCTACCAGCATGGTACGAGAGCTTCACGTCTACGGCACAGCCGTCCCCGTACACGCCCGCGACCCCCGCAAGTTTCAACACCAGGGTTTTGGTACTCTGCTGATGGAAGAGGCCGAGAGGATTGCGCGAGAGGAACACGGTAGCGACAAGATCAGCGTCATCTCTGGTGTAGGCGTGAGGAGTTACTACAAGAAGCTTGGGTTCTGGTTGGATGGTCCTTATATGAGCAAGTGGTTGGATGGACGGGAGGGTCCTCAGTGATAAGGCTTGGACTTGGGATGGCATTATAAATACCTTGGGGCGGGGAAAAGCATGGGTTTATAGAATAGGCGCAATTGGGGATTGGGTTCATGAGACATGGTCAATGAGAGTCATTTACTTGATGTTGCTGTTGCTCTGGTGCTATGTCTAGAAGATGGTATATTTTGGCAAGCTCGAGATGGGCATTCCACACTGTTGCCTTACACTTTGATCCTTCTCAGCCATGCATGACCATGTGGTTTGTATCTCTTGACTCTCCCCTCAGCATCAAGTGACCATTTAGTGAGCGCGTGAGTGCCAAATGACGCCTCAGATCTAAGGATCTCGAACCTCAAGATCGTCATACCCGATTGGTCAATCTCGCTTAGTCACGATTCCAACGTCGCTCGCGTCCCGGCTTTTACCTCTCAAACAGCATCCAACCTCGATCCCTTCACAGAAAAAGATTCCGGCCGTCATGAAAGCCGCCCAACGCCATGAACATCGGCCGCCGCCATGACGTCCCGGACTCCCGAACCGGCGTCCTCCCCTACCTACCCCCAGAAGCCCTGCCCGACCGGGATCCCCGCAGCAACGCCGCCACAGCCGCCTCAGCAGCCGGCGTGCGAGCCCTGAGCGCCCAAGTCGTCGCTTTCTACTTCCGTGCACCCGCAAAGGCATTCTTCCGCACGAGGGTTGATTATCTTGCTTATGCGAGGACTATTCATCATGCGAGGACGCAGTTGCTTATGAAGGCTGTTATGAGCGATGCTAGTGCTTCGCCGCTTACTGTTTTTTTGAAGAGGAGTTGGTTGCTTTTGAGGAGTACCACGCCGGGCGTTTTTGACTTCGGCTATTAGTCAACAGGGATGGGGGATTATTCCTCATCAAATTTTTACCGCCTCTTATTGCGAATGTTGGTGTTGGGGCTGTGTTATACACGAGTTACCTGCAAATCCTGGGTCGACTACACGAGGAGAGCGGCCAAGCGAGAAAGAGGGTGTACCCACCGCCGCAACCAGTACATACCTTCACAGCAGGTTTACTGGCAGGTGGTTTACAGAGCGTTGTCGCAGCTCCGCTGGATGCTCTCCAGGCAAGGTACGACCACCGTGATATGATGCCCAACGACGGCAGCGGCAAGCCTCGAAGCATGTGGACCTTTGGCTCTGAAAAGCTTCGAGAGATTGGCTTGAGGGGCATCTTTGCCGGATGGGGACTTTCTCTGGCAAAAGACAGTCTCGGTAGCGCCATCTTCTTCAGCATATTCGAGTACGTCAAAGCGCAAGGATATTATCGCTTCGTAACATGGTACTACGGCGGTCTCGCAGAGGATATTGTCGACGTTCTAGCCATGAAACGACCTACTCATCAACATCGAGGTGAGGGCATAACACTTATTCGACCTCACTACACCATCGAACCAATGTTTCTCCTACTGGCTGGCATCAGCGCTTCCTTCTCCCAACAAGTCCTCCTCCATCCCCTAACACACTTCCAAGTCAAACACTGGGACCATCTTGAAGACCTCGATGCGAAAGCCGCCAAGCTCCGCGCCTCAGCGGTAGCAAACCCGGATAAACCCCGACGTCGCTGGAAGATGCTCAGAGCTTATTACCATGCCTACCAAGAGTCCCTCGCTGTCTGCACAGCTGAGGCGAGGAGCGAGGGCTTGACTTTAACAAAGTGGTTGTATCGAGGATTCTGGTGGAATGCTATTCGACAGGTTCCGAGTACGAGTGCTGGGTTGATCATCTTTGAGTTGATTCGGCGAAAGTATGGGTTTGGACAGGAGGAGGTTAGGATTACTAAGGATGGGTACGATATTCTTCTCCACTGAGTGTGTGTGGTGTTGGCGTCGGGAATTTTTGATGGTAGACTCTTCTCCTCTTTGTTGTAGAGTGATGGGCAATCGCATAGAAATGGTACATGAATTGAGAGCCTGTTCTTATGTCAGTGGTGTCCTTCACATATGTTCATGGCGGTCTTTGACGTATGTATCTAATGAGATGGTAGATGACAAAGAAGCGACAGGATAAATGAGCCTGCTGCCGCCAGACACACACACCTTCAGCTGGTCAAAAAGTGCTTCGCATGTCACGTCAAGATAAGCTGATTCGGTCAAAAACACGATGCAATTCCTTTCCCCTCAGGGCCTCTAACCGTACACCTACAACTTCGTACAATGGTCATACAATACAAAACAAACAAGGAAACAAGGAAAATAAAAGTACAGGAAGCAAAGAAAGGAAGCAGAAAGAGCAAGAACAGAAAAAGTAGAGTGAGTAAAAAGAAACAGAAACATAAAGAGAAAAATGAGAATGAAAAAGGAGAAGTAAAAACAAAAACTTATACATCATGCTGTCAATCCTGCCGTGGACCCTCTCAGTGTTGTTACATGAATACCGGTTGGTCGTCTGACGACTGATCTCCTTTGATGTCGCCCGTACGTCTCAACGTCTGCCCTCTCAACCTTGAAGAGGCGGAAGGGCAGCCGGGAAACGTTGAAACCAGCCGTCCGCAAAGTTGTCATTGCTTCCATCGACCTCGCTGAAATAAGTTGTCACCTGCCGCCGACTGCGAGTGATGTGTACTAGGAACTGCCGGTCGTAGTAGTCTTCTCCCTCCTGGGGAAGGCAGAGAGCATAACCCTGTACGCCAAGTTCATAGTTGCTCATCCAGTCCAATTCACCAAGGAGTCGACCCTCCTGCATCTCGTCGAGGTTCAGTCTACCACAAATTGAGAGACCCCGAGCCCTTAGCACGGCCCAATGGAACTCGTTAATCGGCTGCCAGTAATTTTGCCATTCGAGAATAATTGACCTGCACTCGGAAAGGTTGATGGCCCCACGGCGGTGAAGGCTGGCGAGGTGGGAGGATCTCTGCCCACGCTCCTCTTCCCAATTCATTCTTAGGGCGTTGTGAAAGAGTTCTGCGTTGATGGGTTCACCCTCTAGATCAGTAGGTGGCTGTCCAGGAGGGTTCCTCTCAAGATTCCTCATCAAAACTCGTCTGACGATTCCGGCCACACTTCGTCTGGGAGATGGAAGCAAATGTGCGTCTTCTTGGGGAACCGAAAGTGGTGGGTTCTCTTCCCAGATATGATCCAGGCGTTGCCAGAATGATTGAGGATTGGGGACACAGCAATAGGCTGTGGCTAATTGTTTGATCTTATCGGCGAGTTCGAGAAACTCGCGGAACTTCCCCCAGTCTCCGAGAGTATCCGTAAAATACAAAGCGATTGTCCAAGCGCTCGTCAGCTCAATTCGACCTCGCAACGTACATCCAGCAAATCTGTCTTCCACAGGACGTTGCGTCTGGAACGGTATCCGAACCAGGTTGAACGTGCTCATGGCTAAGTCCATGAGGTCGAGCGGTACATACTCTTCTAGAGTCTGGATAAGCGTTTGGTAATTACCGACATCCCAGTCGGCCTTCGCCCGTTCAACCTTCTCAGCTATCAATGCGGACCGGGGGCTCCTCGCCTGAATCTCGTCAATGAGATTAGGGATAGTTTCATCGATTGCTGGAGGAGAGATGGAAGTTGCGGACGATGCCATCTTCGTTGCGTGCTGTCCTGTGGTGGAAAATGCGAAGAGCAGGTACTTGCGGGACTCAATGCCTCGTCGGCTCGAAATATTTTGTAAATGTCTCGTGTACTTGTGGGCTTGACGGTCAGTATTAAGGTTCAAGTATCGCAAGGAAATAAATATTTACCAAGTAGTATCGGGCTGTAACAACGATGGAAAAAATCCAGCCGCTTCTCGAGACGAACGAAAGAAGGTGAGCGAGCGATCGATAGAGCACGAGTAGAGGCGCCTTGTATGTCTCAAAGAACCCGACGCGCGGGATGAAAAGAAGAGGAATTTTCGTCCGAAGCTTTCTTCGTGATGAATAAACGATGTCTCAAAGAAAAAAAGATGTGCTTAGAAGAAAGAGAAACGGGAGAAAGAGGTTGATGTGCAGAAGCGAGAAGAACAGGATGGTTGATCTTGCGCAGCTCAAGAAGAGGGAAGGTTCGTCCCGCAGGAGATCAAGGCGTGACACCAAAGATCCTCTGCGTCGGCAGCTGAATGCGGATTGTCTGCTTTGATGTCAGAAGTGATGAACAGAAGAGAACAGAAGCTGCATGAGGGAGCACGGGGTATTTGTACCTGACGAATTACAAACGCTTGTCGGATTCTGCGATGAAGGAATAGACTTGATTGAGAAACTGTAGAAGCGTGGGTGAAATAGAATAGAAAAAGCCAACTGCAGCGTTCGCTGTTGTGCGAAAACGAAGCTTGTTGCGATGATGGTTTGTGCAGAAAGGAAGAAGAAGCGTGAGGGTGAACTCTGTTTTTTGAGCGACGCGGCAAACGGGTAGACTCTACCGGCGTTTGAATAAGTGTCAAAAGTGGTAGATTAACTGCAAACGCCTATTGTTCTGTTGGCATGAATAAACTGAGGGAGGGGTGAGTCTGAATAAGGACGTTTAGGTCTGTTCATGCACGTGGGCTACGAACCGAACACTGGCAGGAACCGTTGGCCTGACACTGCGAGACTTATCTACCTACCCATGAGGTTCTGCGTATAGGCACGAGTGGCAGCGCAGTGGCAGGACCGATGATGCTTTGGAAGTGCGTCAGGGGGTCTGTGATGGGAAACTTTTTGTCTCTTGAGATGAGCATCACGTCTCTAATGGGCTTACTGAACTGCTGGATGCTCATAAAAGTAGCTTTTATCACGAAGTCTAAGTTGAAACTCCCCGAAAGACTACATTGGACACATCTCCAACGTTGTGGGATTCCGGGCGACCCCAAGTTCTGGGAAGCGTTCCCCATAGAGTAAGATCGCGAAATGCCCTTGGGTTAGTTAAACAAAAGGAATCGAGACTGGTAATTTGGGACCTAGGTATGGCAGACAACGAACTATTCGGTATCGTTATTCGGGCCGCTGATGGTGTTGCACATGCGCTCGAGCAGATGCACTTCACAACTCATATCCAGACATCGACACATCCACGATAATATACGTAGCCTGGAAGACGACTATTAACCCCTTGAGACGTCCTATAAGAGTGTAAATGCACAGGGATCTCTCATCGAGTCGCAACACCTAGCCTCGACGACTCCCCTAAGCCCTGAAATGACCCCAGCGATGGGATTATTCTACGAAAAGGGGACAATAGGCTCAATGACCACAAGTTAGAGGATAGAAATCGTCCGGCAGAGATAAAGTACCGTCTTTTCAATCAGTCTGGTCCTTTTATTGAGCATCGCGAAGCCCATGACTACTCCCTCCACCGTGAGGTAGTCAGGGGAAGTACCCCGATTGAATCACCAATACGTCTACGACAGCATCTCCGCCTCCTCGATCGAGAACTCCAACATTTAACGACCTTGACCCCAGAGATGGGTGTTTCTGAGGAGATGTCTGTTCGAAGATTTATGCTCAAACCTTGGGGTAGGGGCTGGGGAGGTGAGACAGGTAGCCTCATGTCGCAGGGTTTGGTGATTGCTTCATTGGCGACGAATAGAACATCCACATCACCTCGAGTATATGCCGGCGCAAGCTTGATGTGGACTAGCAATATACCTAAAGGGGCACTAGACCATCTGCCTGCTCCAAGAACCACGATGGGACTCACCAGAGACTTCTCCCTATACGAGGGCCCGCGGACTGCGATGCTAACACGAAGAGCTGCTACCTAGCCAAACGCATTGGTAAACCCCCCTAGACACCTGCAAACCAAGGCCCTCACATCAAATCAATCACAGTAATCATATAAGGAGAAAACCCAGTTGAAGTCGCAAAAGAGCATGATGAATCAATTCCTACAGTTCCTCCCAACTCGCTTCCCCCAAACCGCTTCCTCTATCTCCGCTGCATATACATTTCCATCGGGATACATCGCCATGCATCAATAACCCGTTCCCGTCCACCGACCCCAAGAACCGTTGCAAGATCCTTAAAACTCCGTGTGTTGTTTCGCAAAACCAAAAACACTACATCCAGATGTTATGGGCATCAACTTGCTGTCCTGGATCAGTCCGAGCAATTCTCGCCCTGGCGAGCTTTTTGGGCCACTACCACCACCGGTGAAGGCTACTAGCCGCGTGGTCCGCTGGAGCCGCCTCCAAAATCGGGTTCTCGGTCTGGCAGGTGCTTCTTCTCCTTGCGCCCCTTGATCACAAACTCGGACATGATCTGGATGTGATCCGCCGGGAAGTGCCAGTTGGGGAATGCTGGAACTCGCTTAAGATATTCGGGCTCAGGGGGTCCGAGGAGGTCCACCACCTCGAGCGTGTTGGTCGAATACCAGATATAGTCAATCACGTCAGCAAAGCCTGGCGTGTAGTTGGTGAACGGCATCTCATCGGCCGTGTGCTTTGTGTGGGCGTAGGCGTCTCGAAGGCTGAAGGGGTGCTCGATACCGTCTCGTGTAAAGCTGCCGTACTGGAAGTTGCTCAACTCGAGATGATCAGGGGGTACTCGGCCCATCGACATCAACTCGTACACCGAAGAGTCTTCAGTCGAGTTGAAATCACCACAAACCAAAAAGAGGGATCTCCGTATTGGTTCGGTACTCTTGGCTGGGGCCTGGTTCAATTTGGGGTATGGGGACCTCATCGTCCGACGTTGGCAGAACAATCATCTTCTTGTCCTTCACCGCTGGCCATCTAGCATACTTCTCGGCGAGCTTGGTAACGTGCTCCATCAGGATACCCGTCTGGATAACCTTGACATCAGCCAAAGCAGAATCCCAGGTGAGATGAACGTTGACCAAGATGATGCGGGCTCCCGTCAGTCGTGACTCGAAGAAGCAGATGACGGCAATGTTGTCCTTGGGCATCACACGGTTGAAGACATCGTGCTGGTTCTTCATGTCGGGTCGGTTGATAGCAATAGTAGCAAACTCGATCAACTGCTTATCCAGCAGGATAAACTTGCTCTGCTTGTAAAAGACGGCACATCCATCCACTGACTGCGCGTCCTTCTCCGACATGGTCTTTGCTCGGGACTTGGGCCAGTGAACACCCTTGTAGTCCATTTGCGCCAGGTCGGGGCTGAGGTCCTCCTTGAACGCATCTGTAGAGACCTCCTGAAGAGCAAGAAAGTCGGCGTCGCGGATCCGAAGCTCCTCCAAGATACAGTCCTTGCGATACTCCCAGTTGAGAGCGCCCGTGGGGGTGTATCCGTATGTCTGGGGAGTCGCGTACTTGTCACAGAGAATGTTCCATGAGAAAACCTTGATCTTTTCCAAGTTGGGTGACACATCTTCCTGAATGACGATGGGCTTGCGGTGTGCAGGAGCCAGGGGAACTGTTTGCGTTCAGTATAAACTCTATTGTCAAGAAACGTATCAACTTACTCGGGGCGCCTTCTCTCAGTGCATTGATCAGGCTCTTTGTTCCCTTTTCCATTATCTCCTGTTTCACGTCATGCTCCAGGGGGTTTCCTTCGATGCCCAGCATCTCGAGAAGGTGGAGTGATCCCAGTTCAAAAGGCAATGTCTGGATATTGTTGTTGAATAGCAGCAGCTGCTTCAGATAGGTGCACATTCCGACCTCAGGGGGGATCTCTGAAATCTGGTTGAAGGAGGCATCAAGATGGCGTAACTGGCGTAGCTCTCCAATTGCGTTGGGAAGTCGAGTGAGCTTGTTTGAAGCAATGTATAGCTCGTTCAGGAACTGGTACCTGAACAACTCTGGTGCCAAGTTTCGCAGACCCTGACCGCTCATGTCCATATTATGCCAATCTTGGCGTCGGGTCTCCTTCTCCACGGGCGCAGGACGCCGTCGATCAACACTATCGTTCTCGCTATCCGCCTGGGCGCGTATGGTGGTGGGCGGAGGGCCGCCAATGCCTCTGTTTTCCGACGCCTTGAGCCTAGCATAGTAGTGCGGTTGTTGTTGATCGGTCATGGCAGCATGCGCTCGCTCAGCCTCCTTGTGCATCCTCAATTGCTCCTGCCACATCTCGTTCGGGGGTGCTTGTCCTCGTGTTGTCGCCGAATGACCATTCTGGAGAGCGCTTGCATTGAAAGGACTCGAGTTTGAGAGTACGCCAGAGGCGAAGCTCGAGTGGTGGCTCAATCCATTGGCGTTGGGCATGCCATGGTCATGCTGAAGCCCTTGGTGATGCTGGGTTTGAGAAGGGTGTTGATGTTGAGAGTGTTGGAAGTTGTACAGTAGGTTGGGCATGCCTCGCCCGGCACCATTGATCCGGGCATGTTGACCTTGCCCGGAGTGTTGGGTAAACATCCCGGCAGGGGTATTTCAGTCTGATGGTGGGTTATAGATTGGGGGGTGGTTTTGGTAACTGCGCCGGCGAGCAGCACGGCAGCAGGTAGCGCTTTTCGGCAGTCTTTATCGATGGTGGGGGGTGTATCAAGCGACTGGACCAGCTCATCGGCCGTCGAGTGAGCGCGATGGTTGGGTTGGTGCGATTCGCGGTCGTAGTGGCGCGGGGGACTCGAGAAGTGTGGAGTGACTCGACGTCAACCTCACCCAAGATTCAAAAGGAGAGATGGCAATAGTAGCTCGCGTTTGCGCATGGGCCCGTCGGGTTAGCCTCTCTGCGTGTGCAGTTGCGTAGTGAAGAGATTCGGCTCGAAAATGTCGATTCGTCGCAGGTCAAGAGCTCATCGAAAGGTGGTGTCGCAGCGGTTTCCGGGGAAGGCTGGGGTGTTTTGGTGTTTATCCGGCAGCTTAGAATGAGCCACAGACGTTGGAGCGACGGTGCTTTCGGAGGCAAGAGGAGGATCGCGAGGAGTATGCGAGAGTCAAGAAATGTAGCTACAAAGACATGTCAGTCAAAGCTTGAGGCAAAGGTCATCATGGGAGGGGATCCAAGCTTTTGCGACACGTGGAGGTGTCCTCAGCTCATGCAGGGACCACACACAGAAAAGAGCGAACGCAGCAATGCGAAATATTCACTGAAAGGTCAACTGATACTTGGACAGAAGAGTAGTGGGCGATATCAAGAGAGCATTCGGGTCGTGACTGTGATGCTGGTGGCACTGCGACGACGGACGAGTGCCGGAGCGAGCGATATGGAATCACGTGCAACTGCTCCGCATCTCGATGGCTCGTGCGGCTGAGAGATCACGTGCAGCCTTATTGAGCCTTGAAGGGCGAGCTCAGTAGGGCAACAACAACCACAACTCGCGTAGCATTGACAGAAAACACAGAAACATGAATAGAAATTGCTTCACCTTGGAGAATCGCAAGTTTTCGACTTTTTATTCGCATTCAGGAGATGGTTACACATCGTGATCTGAGTTTGCATTTTATCGAATTCACACAACTCTCCTGCCCAGCCTGCAGCAACAACAACCAACTCTGTACAAGCATTGCGGGTGCGGGACTGACTAGGATTCTCGCAGCATCTCAAGCGTCTATCTCGATGGCATCGACAGGGACAGAAACAGCGCACAGGCCCCATCACTTCTACAGCATTCCATGAACACGGTATGGAAACATGTGTTCGAAACCTCCTAGAGCTAGCCCAGCGCTGCAAGAAGGCCGTCGGATAGAAACTGGGATACTGCAAACCACAGCTCTGACGCAATGAGTTCAACTCCTCAACGAAAGCGATGGCGCCTTCAGCTCCCGGCGGAAGCGTTTCGATCAAGCTTGTTTATTGGCGTTTTGCCGACGAGATTTGATCCACTAGGACAAGCCGCACCCATTTTCGGGGCCTTCTTCGAATGAGGCCTGGGGTCGCAAGCTAGGCCAAGCATTGCCCGAGTCAGGCTTCTCCAACTAGCGACTGCATTCGATGCTCGGTCAATGCCATTCACCAAGCAATCACGGTCTTCCCGACGGTACTTCCGAGCAATTGAACTCGCCAAAACATCGCGAAAAAGAAGCATGGGCCTGATCGCAAAACTCCGGAATGAAGAGTTCCATCACTGACGTCCCAAGCATGCACGAGTCCGGATTGCTGGGCCTCTTAGGCAACAACAAACCTGACTAGGTGTGACATCTCTAATCTGCCGAAAATAGCACCGTTCTCCCAGGAAAAGTGGTGCAACCAGTGGTACGAGGACCGTGAGCCTATGTGAACCGTTCCGTCCTTGTCTTTCAAACAACTCGAGTTCTCCTGAAAACGGTCTGTGGGAAGAGGCTGTTTGAGACTCGAAGCACGTTTGCAAATCGAAGCCTCGGTGTCTCGGCTAGCAATCATTGAGGCGACCCGCCATAGAGAAGAGATGCATCCGATCACCCATCGTGCAGGTCACTGGGACACACAGACAAGGCTGATCCCAGCAACAATGCCAAAGTCGCATCACCATGTCCGTTGCAGATTGCGCCGGTTGCAGTTGGAGTTGCAGGATGGATCCTTTGGGCATGGATATTTCAACCGCCATGAAAAGAAGATGCTGATGACGGGCTTCATCAGCCACGACCACCCATCCGGCCAACCAAACAGGCCTCGGGACGCCCTGGCGCCAGGCTGAGGTTGATTATTCGATACGCGTCAATAGCACATCAGCGACCCGGATGACGGGCGGGAAAAGGACCTCTCATGTGCGGGGGAGAGCCAACGGACGGCCGCCGCTCCACACCCCAGAACCCAGACACACTCCGCAGTCGAATGGGATTCTTGCTCTACAGGGCTAATGACAGCCGAATTGTCCGTTCGTACTGGGAAAAAGCATCGCCCCGAGAGGAGCAGGTGAGGAGAGGAGGGGGGGGGATGCTGCTACTGCTGCGTGCGTCCCTTCTCGTCTTGTCGGGTTCCGTATATAGAATGTGACTGCTGCCGCCGCCCTCTGCCGCGACCTGAAACTCTACAGTTGGCTTGCCATCCGCTCCGCCGTGTGCAAACCGCGTCAAACTTTATCACCCGCGACAGCGACTCATTCTGTTGTTCTGTTTGAGGCGTCGACGCCAGAACCCCTTCAGGCGAGAGGGTTTACTGTACGGTATCCGTCTGACATTGACACGGGAGGCGCTGGTCGCCGACTCGCTCAACTTGACAGGGCCAAGCATCACGGGACCGAACTGCCCGAGAAGCGACGCCATCATCGCAAACTGCTAGATCGGGCTGGTCTCACCATAGAGTCGGAGGCGACAACAACGTCAACGCCTTGTCCAAACAGCCTGACGGCGTCCAAGAGACACAATCATCAAGGGCGTGAAAGATGACAGCCACGCCAGCGGGCCTCTACCAGGAAGTCAACCACCCGGGCGCGCGCAACTCGACGAGCAAACAGGTGCCAACGGATAGGAGGATCTACGGTTGCGAGCGCTTCCGATACATCACATTTGGCAGGCCTTCTGCCCGAAATTCACGTTTCAGTTGTCGCCTCTGGTGGTTGGTTTTACACTGATCATCTCTATCGGCAGACCCGTGACGATACGACATTACCATTCGGGACCCGTTTGACGGAAGGATCTGTTTCGAAGCCGGACCCAGCAGTCCTAGCGGTCCAAGCAGTCCCAAGTCCAAACGGAAAAGAGGCACCGTTTCCGAAATCATCTCCTGACGCCGTCCGTCTCCGTCTGGTCAACGGTCCGTCCTCCCAAGACAAAATCCAAGAACGGGTAGTGCACGCACGGCACGACATCAGATCAGCTGCTGCTGAGCATCGACAAAAGGGCCAAAGCAAAGCAAGGCAGGGGGCTCATCTTGGATCAGCCAGAACCAGACCGACCAGTGCAGTGCGGTGTCGTTTCCCCTGGTCTGCACGGTCAGCGCCCTAGTAGGGGATTCCTTCCGGGAGGCAATCCGGGCCAGGTCCGGGCTTCACAACCCAGTTCCGCGGTAGGAGAAGGGTTCTAGAAGCACCAAAAATTCGGCCAAAGGCGGTGGATACGGCCAGGCACAGGACGCTCGCAGGCTCTAACAGGTCAGCAGCAATTGGGTGCCGCAGTTCCAGCGTCTTTCTTTAGCGGCGGTGGAACGCCTCAGCCACCCCTGTTTGCTTGGGTACCGCACACGGAGGTAGCCCTGGGCCTAACCCCCCATCCATCGGCCAGCTTGCGCCAAAGAGGATAGCCCAGGACCGTGACAATGTCGGAATGGAGCGGATTTATCTACGCCTCTGCCGCCCCTTTACCCACCTTCAGTCGACGGACGCAGGGTGAAAAGGAGTGGCAGCGCCCCGAAACTCCCCCACGATCCAATTCGGCCTCACAAGACCCCAACCGCAGTCGACGTCCGTTTCGACACACGAGGACGTCCAGCGGCAGCCAGGGTAGCCGCTCGTCGCACGAGTCGTCCCTGCTGCATTCCAGCAGCCCCGCCGTGGGGGAAGACGACACACATCACTCTCGTCCTCAGTCAAAGGTGGTGTCATCTGACTCGCGCGTGTCTGCTACGTCGACTGTGAGCTCTTCCAACAAATCTCTCCTGAGCCTCGGGACTGGTAGTACAGGGTCATCCATCTTCTTCAACCGACCTCTGGTGACTGCCGAAAAGAACCGCCAGCTCGACCGCCAGACTCGACATCGCCACCCCGAGACACCGTCTTCAGCCTCTGTTGATCTGAAAAATGTCGCCATGTATTCCGAGCTGGAAGCCAGTAACAAGCCCATGTCGGGCGTCACTAAGCAGCTAAACCTTTCTTTTCCCCGAACCGAGTCTGTATCCTCGGCCAGCGGTGCCACGATATTATCAACGCACACCATGACTTCAACCGACCATACCAACTCGACCGAGAACCCCGCCACGAAACCCTTTGTCGTCCGCAATGGACGCACTTACTTTAACGACCCTGGGGCAGCCTATCCTCTCCCCGCCGACTTGACCGAGCTCCATCGACAGTCCCTTCGAACGTTGCTCTTGATACAAGTTTATGGCGCGCCCGTGGTTACCCCGTCACTGAGGGTGAATCCCCCACAGCGCGTGTTGGAGCTGGGATGTGGTACTGGATTCTGGAGTATGATGTGCCATCGGTACTTTAAGGAGCGAGGCCACAGCGGCATCTCGTTCACCGGTGTCGATATCGCGCCCCTGGCCCCTGGGAGTGCTGGGTCACCAGCCGAGCTTTGCAAGCCTGACAAGGACATGAATTGGCGGTTCGTCCAGCACGATCTCCGTCAGTTTCCCTGGCCTTTTGCAGAGGAAGAATTCGACCTCATCATGGTTAAAGACTCGTGCATGATGGTCCCCAGTCATGTCTACCAGCTCTTCATCGAGGAGTACCTACGCATGCTGAAGCCAGGCGGTGTGATTGAGATCTGGGACAGTGACCCGACATTCCGTATGCTTCGACCACACGTCCCCAGCGCCGTACCCGGCTCCAACGAAGCAGAGGAACACGAGGCTGCGCTGGACCTCGGCGCCTATCTAATGACACCAAAGACACCACTCTCAGCACCACTCAACGCATTCCTAGTCGAGTACAATACCTGGCTATCGCGTGCCCTCGAAGCTCGACAACTTTCGCCTGTGCCTTGTTCTCTGATCAAGGCCTACCTTATGCAGGAAGCCGAGATTTTGACCGAGATTCGATCGAAGCGGTTGGCTATTCCCCTGAGCGAAGTCCGATGGGAGCGAGAGGGCGTCGGCGGTGTTGTAACCAAGGATGGTAAATCGTACGTGGAGATGAAGGCCAAGTCAACGCCTCACCAGAAGGTCGAAAAAGAAGACCCTGACGGCAGGACAAGCGGCACTACGCAAGACTGCTCTCCTGACGGTTGCGCAGCTGGTGCAGGCACTGGAACCGATTCTCCGAGAAGCAAGCGGCAAGAGCCAGGATGAGTGGGATATCTGGCTCAGTAAGATGATGGCAGACCTTATGAGCGAGAGTGGGACAAGTTGGGGAGAATGCTTGGAGGTGGGAGCGTGGACAGCGAAGAAGAGGTTTCCCGGTGGTTAAGTCACGGGGGCATCACATCACGCAAAAGCAAAGAAAGTCACCACCCACGTGGCTGACGACAGACGATCTGGCAATAGTTTCTATCTAACGGCCAGGCCTGGAATGTTCCCGCGTTCACAACGTGGGGGCACATGTCTTATATCCCGATACGGCTTGGCTACTCCCTCGACTGCTTCGTCACCCTCCATCTCTCCCTCTCTCAACTTCCTCGCACCTCTTTCGATACCAGCATCTTCTACATACCCCCCTTTATGCGTCGGCATCATACCGTTTTCTCAAAGTGCGATACCTTTTTAAATAGTACCTATACCCAGATGATTAGCAAAAATAGCAAGGACCAGGCTTGGAATTTTGGCAAAGGGGGCGGGTGTGTGTGACGAAGGATTGAAAGAATGATGGGAAATATGTGTTATTTTTTTTTTCTTTTTATTCTGGACATGGTTTATGCCCTCGGGACAAATGAAACTTTCTTGGATATTTTTCTTTTACTGAGACGCTGCTGATGCCGTATATAACTGATGTTGTTTTTACGGCTTTGCAACTTCTTTTCTCCATGATGGAGGCTTTTTGATGAAGTGGTTTGGACGGATGGGTGGGAAAATGATATGAACCTTGGTAGTGTTTTCTGAATAGACGGATGGGAATTGATGCTTGAGATAACGTCTTGATGACTGAAACCATGTCCCCGTGAGACGATAGTTGTTGGTGGTGAATGCGAAGTGGGATTGTTCATGGACATGACACCTTCAACAACGAAGAACAATGAACTTACAATGTCTCGATCTCTACAGCAAGTCAGTACATGTGATCCATGGATCTAGACGGAGGAGCTCACCCTTCTTAACATATTCAGCCTGCGCAATGCCCTGCCGGATCTTGTCCTCATCGCGCTCAGCAGCCTTGGAGATGAAAGCCTTGTGCAGACGGGGACGAAAGTAGTCGAAGCCGAGAGGGTATTCTCGGCCAAGATATAGCAGCTCTACCGAGGTGTGAGTATACGCCAGTCTGTATTCCCCTCTCGATGGAGACCCGAGGATGAGGTTCAAACCTTTGTAGATGGCAATGACCTGCCGTCGTAGCTCAGGATTAAGACTCGCCATCTTGCCTCTGCATGATCCAACGTACAACAGTTTCAATGGCACTACTACCAAGGTATGAAACCAAATGTATGATGCCGAGTCAACATGTTTCCCCCCAGGTTTGTGGCTCAACCCCCCGCATCGCCACATCAGCCTCCACCCATGCAAGGCTAACACTCACGTTATTCCAACACCCCGCTACAGCTTCAGCCACAAAAACCAACCAACCTTTCCAAAGCAACGTCCCGCCATCAAATCAACACTCAACGACACACACCCCAATTGACTGCTCACCATGGTTCCGAAACCACCGAGAATATTCGTTCAGCGCTCGACACCCGCCACGAGACACTTTCCGAACCTTCATCGTATCCACCCTGGTTTGCAGGTCCGGCGGGGCGGCATCCCCAAGGACCCGAACGATAATGAGAGGAGGAAGAGTCTGCGTACCATGTACCAGGATATGGGCGTCCTGGTGTACTCGGGTATCAGCACGAAGCAGGTCAACAAGATTGGAGACTTGCTGAACGAGGCCGTCAAGCCTGCTCTTCGGCTCAGCACTGCCCCGAGGCATCAGGGCGAGGAGGAGTTTGACAAGTTTGCTGTGTACCGGCTGCAGACGGAGGAGTGGCATGTCGACCCTTTTTACAGGCCCAAGGTTTGTTGTTGAAGCTCCAATTACCTTTGCTCTGTCGTGCTGGTTCAATTGCTGACTTGTTTTTCTTTTCCTCTTCACAGCGTGGATACATCAAGGTTGAAGGGTTGCTAGACCTCGGTCTCAAGGCGGCGCGGCGATGGGCAAACCATGTCTTGGAAAAGGCAGAGGAGGTCGAGTCATTGAGGGGCTCTTTTGGTTTCACAGAAGCAGACGTGAACATAACCTTCAACTCTGCGAATCGCGGAGGTGTCATACATGTAAGTCACTCCAGTCCCCCCTTTCTTTTAGAGTGAACGCCAGGCCAACAAGCACACAGCACACAGTAAACGGACCCCGACGTCTCCCCGTCGACGCATTCGTCCTCGTAGGAGGAGGAAACAAGTTCTCAATGCGAGTACACCTCTTCACCGTTGGCATGAGGAAACACGTCGGAACGATAAACCTCAACCTTGTGCCAATCAACAAGCTAAATCATCTACACGACGTGGGGAAGTGGGGTTCGAGGTTGCAAGAGTTGTTCGACCTCGCCCCGAGCGATCATGCCCCCGATGTTGAACTGCTCCGGGAGACGATGGGTGGCTTTTATGACCTGGAGCGTGAGGTCTGGTATAAAAATCTTCTCGGAGAATGCTCAAGCCAAAGCGAGGGCGAGAGTCGAGGCCAAGAACAAGGAGAAGGAAGAGGACATGGCCAAGATAGAAGCAGAGGCTAATGCTCAAGTGGAGAAGGAAGAAGCCGAGTCTCAATCTCAAAAGTCAGAAGAGAGTGAAGCTCAACCGGAGCAGAATAGTGCTGAGACTGCCACAAAGAATTGAAGAGGCATGAGTGTTGAGTTTGGAAGAGATATTGTATCATCACAGCATATATGTCAGCATACATCTACAGCTTGATAGAGCAAGCAAGTCAACAGACAAGGTCGCATCAAAGGAATGGGGTCATATAGAGATGTCAGTTGGTTCAAAGCTCCATAAGATCCCCTTACTCACCGTGCTCACCTTCACAAGCCCTGCTCACCTTGAATACCCCATGTCCGGGATTTCATTCATCCACAGATAACCCCCTTGTCTCTCAAGCACGCGACACCCGGAAAACCCGCGAAGATAAAAACGGCTGCGGAAAAAGGGGGAAAAAGCAAGCACAAAACGGTGTGGCTAAACGCTTCGCAGCACCCAAATTATCGTGTAACGGGCGCGCGGCAACCGTACCAACACACACCGTCTTGCTCCCATCAGCGTGGTCGGGGTTGATTGGTGCCGGAAGGTCGTCACGCGCAGCAAAGAGATGCGTCGTGTGCAGGAGAAAAGGGTGGGAGGCACTTGAAGGGAGCATCCCACGAAAAATAGCATGATGCTGGGTATCCCCAAGTGTTGCGATCCAATCGTCATGGTGTTGTGGTTGTTTCGAGGCCGTAGGATGGGACGGGATGTTTCAAGCAGCCTCCGGTTTACCTATTAAGGAAGTAAGTCAAGAGACACTTCAACGTGATAACGCAGGAAGATCTTGGGCGGATTCGCGTTGCATGTCAATCAAGTCCCATATTTGGAAGCATCAGACGTCAGCTCCCCAGAGAAAACCACGCATCGGGATCGTAACCGGGCGCTTCTGCAGAGACAACCTGACAAGCCATGGATGTCTCTGACAGACACCAGAGCCTCCCCAGCTAAAAACGCCAGCTTGGAGTGGCGCCCTTCATGCAGCACGGCGCATCCCGCGCGCGGCCAGAGGCTACAGCGATCCCCGCCCTCGAAAAAGGGTCCAGACCAGGGAGCTGGTCATGCTTGGTCGCTTCGACTGCCGTTGGGGGCCTTCAGGGTTCGGCTCCGGGACTGAACTCTTGACCGTGGAGAAGTCTCGAGATGATCAGCGAGGCAAACGACATTAGAGTCAGGCCACTGCTGCCAGAGACTGCCGCCAGAGGCAAGCAAGCAAATCACTGCCTAGAGCAGACTCGTCACGGTAACCCAGCAGCAACCGGATAACCCCTCACCGTCATTTGACCATGACCATGACCACCCCGCGGCGATGGCTCTGGCTCTTGCACACGGCTTGTTGCTAGCATCGCCGCAATGCGTGATGGAGGATGTTGTGCAGGGACGGCGTGATAAGGCGGACCAAAGAAAATCAAGACAAGTGCCGGCGCCGGCGGCATCAAAGGGACCCCAAGGCCAAGGCCAAGATGCGGGCGTAGTGTTGCGATTTGCTAGAGCGACCATGATCGTCGTCCTCCTTGCAAGTATCGAACCTCCTCATCCCTGTATTGTTCAAGCGAGACCCGACACGAGCATGTGAGTTGAGGATGGATCCAAGGCGAGCTGAATCTATCTACCGAGAATCGAGGGCAAATTACCGAGAAGCACGATCGTGCATTGTTACCACCCCTGCTGTATTATTTTTATTATATTCTTACAACCGTCACTCATAGCCTCATATTATTATATAAGCTTTTTATCCCCACCCCCCTAATTTATCTATTTCCGCTATTAACCTAGCTACCCCCTAATAAATTACTCTTTTAGTCCTCTACTTTATTATAAGGTATAAAAATTATATCTCTTTTAAATAAGCTAAGACCTATTAAAGCTACCTAAGATAGCCTAGGCTTATTATTAGCTTATTTATTAAAGCTATTAAAAATA